>JAXIVD010000673.1:98927-103927 GCA_036785275.1 Cancer borealis | reverse complement strand
TCTCGCTCATACTGTGTGACAAGTTGTTCGTTGTCTTCCCGGAGCAACTCAACCTCAACCTGGCCAAGAAAAGGATTATTATTATTATTATTATTATTATTATTATTTCTACTACTACTACTATTTTGTATATAAGTTGAAACAAAACCTAACCTAATATACATACACACATATATACTTAAACATACATACACTTAAAATGACACATACACACACACCTACAGACCCACATAACACACACAGATTCAATTAAACACACACAGATTCAATTAAACACACACACACACACATGATAGGAGGAGGAGGTAATAATCTTTAGGAAATAGCACACCAGACATTACTTCACCTACAGGAAAATGGAACGAAATTAATGAAAACTGAAAGAAAGTGAAACAGAATTAGATAAGGAGACAAGGATTGACGATAAGGATAAGGGAAGGAATGAAAAAGAAAAGGGAACAACAAGATAACAGATATACAGGTGTGGAGGCAATAATAATAATAATAATAATAATAATAATAATAATAATAATAATAAACATGTATAGAGGTAATTACAAGGTAGATATTAGATAGAGTAACTTCATTTATTAACAAAACTGAAGGACTCCAACAAGATAGAAAATCCTGTAGGAGACGATACCAGGATCTACGTGAAGGAGAGTTTAATAGATGGAGGAGAGAAAGAGAGGAGAGGGGAGATAAGGAATAGAGAGGAAGGCTACACTAAAGAAAGAGAGAAGAAAGATATAGACGGAACAAGACCTATAATTATACACAGCGGAATAGGTCAAAGGAAGACGACTAGGTAAACAAACGCGATCAGCTGTTTTTGACATCTGTATCGTAAGGAAGGGAAGGTAAGAGAAAGGGAAGGGAAGGGAAGGGAGGTAGGTAAGGGAGAGGAAAGGAAGGAAAGGGAGGAGTAGGGAGGGAAGGAAGGGAGGTAAGAAAAGGAAGGGAGGTAGGTAAGGGAGAGAGGTAAGGAAGGCAGGGAGAGAGAGAAGGGAGGGAGGTAAGGTTAGACAAGACACACTTCAATAAATCTATCATAATATTCCTGTTCACTCACCTCATGTTCTTGGTTTTCTGTGTAAGCCAAGTCGAGATTTTCTAATATGTTCACCACCAAGGGCATTAAATCCTTCACAACATGTTCGTCATAGTGTCCAATCATTAACTCGAACTGTTGATAAACACTTCCAGCTAATGATTGGACTTTTTCGCTCATGACGATGTGAGACTCATCATGCGAGTTATATACAGTTTCGCCCGCCATTATATCCATGGTGGTGGTTTTGATGGTGTTCAGCACTTATAAATCACTCATTTTCCACTGTAATGACGAAGAACATTTGGTGTCAATCCGACGCCATATTGTGATCACGGTCTAAGGTTCCAATATTATTTTTTGTGTTGTTTATGTATTTTCTGTGTTTTTATTGTTACTCTTAGGTTGTTAACTGAATTGTAATTATTATTTGGAGTGTTGTTTATTTTGTTTTAGGTTATATATGTTACTGTGTATGTAATGGAGTTAGGTGTATACTTTCGCCTTTGGTACGGCACTGGTTAACGCAGAAATTATTTCATAAACATTAAAATGTATGCTTATATAGACCTATATTTTAGCTCAAATATCAAACATATGAATCAGAACAACTCTAGTGTATGTTTAATAAAAAACTTCCAAGGTTTACATGTGAGTGAAAGAAAGAATTACTAGCAGTTTTGTATATAGTAAAATAACTCTTTATACCATATATTCAACTAATTATTCTCTGCCCACACCTACAATAACAGCCAATGATTATGTTTCATGACAATAAATCAATGTTCAAAACCAAATAGAAGAGATATCCCAAAATGTATCGGCAGAGATTACCTTGGTTCTCCTTGAGTGAATCTGACCAATATATCACGCCAGGAGCTGCCTTTGTATCTTGATGTCACAGGTGACTTGAAGTTTCCTTCAAGTCAGGCCTTTGTATCGGCAGCCTCTGTGACGGAGATAAGGAAATAAATGGAAATCACAGAAAATAAATGATAAAAGATACATACTTATCATAAAGTACAGGATGGAGCGAGGTCAGGCGTGCTGGGATGTTGTTCGTGACGGACTTGATCAGAGATGTTATAACAAGCCTCACATCAAGGAACAAATCAGTCTCCGCTCAACTCAAAGTCATACTCACTTTGAGATACCTCGCAACTGGCAAGATGCAACTATGTAGCAGTGACGCCTTTGAACCCACACAACCCAGCACAGACGAGCCATAACACAGACACTGACATAACACATATAACACTGACAACAGTAACACTACACGTAGTGACAAGGTTCATCAGGTTCCCCACGCTTCCAAGAGATGCCCACAGCTAGGAATCAAGCTGAGTTTAGGAATATTACAGGCCAGGCTTCCCTGCTGTGGTCTGAGTCATTGATTGCACACACATCAAACTTATTGCACCAAAAGAATGTGAGGCAGAATATGTGAATAGAAAACATTTTCACCGCGCTAATACTCAAATTGCATGATGCAAAGTACACACTTATAGATTTGGTGGCTAAATGGCCTATAGCAACACATGATGCTCGCATATTAAGGGAAAGTGGACTGAAGAGTGAAGATACTGATGAAGAGCAACATAACACCATGATGATGTCATCTCCTGGAAGACTCGTGACTGCTCATGTGATGCAGATATCACGCGTCAGCGCAGACACCTCCTTCTATGCACGGCCCAACACCATCTCAAGGAAACTCCATATGTTGTAATTGGGAAACTAATTACTGGACTGTATATGTGTTTATGTTGTTTCTGTTGCTATAGTATATATATATATTTTTGTGTATCCTATAAGTACTGTCACCAGAAGGGTATGTGATATGGAGCATTAGGTGGTACTACTGTAGGTATATCCTATACTGAATATCATGTGTGTCGCGGAGGCAGGAGGAGCGCGGGGAGCCAGGAACGAGGCAAGGGACAGGGGACAGGGGGAAGGGAGGAGAATGTTCAACAATTCAAAGAGAGTATCGTGTTATTTCAGCCTCAGGAAATAATCTAAGCCATTGTAACCTTCACATATAATATATCTTCTTTTTCTTTTTATCTCATGCACTAATAATGTCATTAGAGGTCATATTTAAGTGTAATTATTAGTAGTCATCCATTAATATTTCACGTATTTTTCTCACTCTGGAATGGAAATACACTGGCATTGCTTAACCACTTAATATTATCATTATTAGTACTTGTTGCACACCATAAGGACCGGGAAAGTGTGCAGATTTTGAATCAATGATTGGAAATCCAATTACAATGGAAAGAAGAAGAATACATTTGAATAATTATTTGAAAACGATTGATGGCCAACTGACATCCTATACTAATTATTAACTTCAAAAACAAAATAAATTATAAAATCATCGTATTAATGTTACAATAATTAATTAATTTATAAAACTACCATTATTTAGTTATAAAAATGATGAACAGAATAAAAAATGATGACTACCTGACACCATTGCAATGTTCCAGAGGCTTCGCATCAGACGGAGCTGATAATTCTTGAAGTGTGGATGCGCTGCGTTGGAATTTCACCTTAATGACGTAATTAAGGCAACAGGGGTAATTAAGGTCAAGGACAACACTGCAACACCCATAATGATGATGTAAGTACACGTTGACTTTCTTATTACCGGTGTATAATGAGTAATTAGATAATATTATGTTTGATTACCTAATACCATATATATGTGACTATTACATTATTATTTTGACTATTAATTGGTGTTCAGTGATTACCATGTTTATTATCATTATTATTTAGTGTATAATTAAGATACAAAATAAGGATAACGTGAAATAATAGACATTAAACATTTTGCTTCGACATCGTTGAGGTCAGAACGGACAAAAAGATGGAATATATTTGAATTTTTTTTGAAATTTTTTTTTTTTCCAAATATTTTTTTCTCTTTTACATTCCAAGGTTACTAACTAAAGGAAAAAAAAAAAAAAACGTTACCTACTTACTTACGGGATATCCTGGGATTGGTGGGATAAATACAATACTCCCATAGCCTATACAGAGGAGAATGACAGAAATGACTCGTGTGAGTGAGGGAGAGTCAGGATAGGACACATGAAAACGGGTAGAAGGTAGAAAAACTTAGATTCAGGACAGACCTAGGTAGATATTGGTTCACAAACAGAGTGGTGAATGATTGGAATAGGCTGGGTAGACACGTAGTAAGTGGTGAGTCAATAGGTAGCTTTAAAAGACGGTTGGATCAGAGTATGGATAGGGATGACAGGTGGGATGGTGAAATATTGGATTATTCCAAGGGTGGGGGACAAGGAACTGCCTCGTGTAGGTCATTAACTGGCCTCTTGCAGTCTCATCAATTCTTATGTTATGTTCTTATGAGAGAACGGAAATTTACGTGGAAATTTGGCGAAGTGATGCGTCTCTTACCTTAATTAACCTAACCTTACCTTACATAACCTTACCTTACCTAACCTAACCTTACCTTACCTTACCTAACCTTACCTTACCTAACCTTACCTTACATAACCTTACCTTACCTTACCTAACCTTACCTTACCTTACCTAACCTTACCTTACCTAACCTTACCTTACCTAACCTTACCTTACCTTACCTTACCTTACCTAACCTTACCTTACCTTACCTTACCTTACCTTACCTAACCTTATCTTACCTAACCTAACCTAACCTTACCTTACCTTACCTTACCTAACCTAACCTAACCTTACCTTACCTTACCTTACCTAACCTTACCTTACCTGACCTTACCTTACCTAACCTAACCTTACCTTATCTTACCTTACCTAACCTTACCTTACCTTACATAACCTAATCTTACCTTACCTTACCTAACCTAACCTAACCTTACCTTACCTAACCTTACCTAACCTTACCTTACCTTACCTTACCTAACCTTACCTAACCTTACCTTACCTAACCTTA
>JAXIVD010000673.1:86427-96427 GCA_036785275.1 Cancer borealis | reverse complement strand
AGAGAGAGAGAGAGAGAGAGAGAGAGAGAGAGAGAGAGAGAGAGAGAGAGAACACACACATGAACAATATCTATATACAAACACACTTAGAAATTTGTATAATAACACATAAACTTCTTACACAACGACAGAGAGAGAGAGAGAGAGAGAGAGAGAGAGAGAGAGAGAGAGAGAGAGAGAGAGAGAGAGAGAGAGAGAGAGAGAGAGAGAGAGAGAGTTAGCATATTCTGTTCCTCCACACATCTTGCTTTCATCTTATTGCTTATCAAGGAGGAGGAAGAGGAAGAGGAGGAGGAGGAGGAGGAGGAGGAGGAGGAGGAGGAGGAGGAGGAGTGAGCTTGGAGATGAGATTTACACATTATTATTATTATTATTATTATTATTATTATTATTATTATTATTATTATTATTGAAGGAAAATAATTGCCAGTCAGAAAAAAATTGAATAAATAATAATATAAAAAAAAAATTAATAGATAAAATAAATTAAATTAGAATGTTTATAAAGGTTTTTTTTTTTGCATAGATTGAAGTCGTTTTTATTTTGATTCTGCAAATTTTTATTATTATCATCATCATCATCATCATCATCAATTATCATTATTATTATTATTATTATTATTATCATTATTATTATTATTATTCCACTCAAAAAAGATGATTATTCCATTAAAAAACAAACAAACAAACACGTACACACACACACACACACACACACACACACACACACACATATTATACACAATGTGATATGTATGTGTCAGGGTCAAGGGGGGGTGGCGGGGGGTGGAGGGGGTAGGGGGGGAGGTCATGCTAGGTCAAATTAGGTCATTCTGAAGTTCATTATTATTATTATTATTTTTTTTTTTTCCATTATTGTTTTTTTTATAATCTGTTTCTGTCATCTATTGTTTTTTTTTTATAATCTGTTTCTGTCATCTATTGTTTTTTAATTTTTATTTATTTCTGTTTCTCTCTCTCTTTCTCTTTTCCTTTTTCTTTTTATTATTATTATCATTATTATTATTATTATTATTTGTTATATTTTCTCTCCTTTTTTATTTATTTGTTGCCATCTCTCTCTCTCTCTTTCTTTCTTTCTTTCTTTCTTTCTCTAATTATCTAATTGTGTGTGTGTGTGTGTGTGTGTGTGTGTGTGTGTGTGTGTGTGTGTGTGTGTGTGTGTGTGTGTGTGTGTGTGTGTGTGTGTGTGTTTGTTTGTTATTTATTCTGAATATTTGTTTGTTTGTAATTTAACATTATTCTCATTATTATTTTTTTTCTATCTCTCTCTCTTTCTTTCTTTCTTTAATTATTTTTATCATAATTATCATCAATATTATTTATTTTATTTTATTTATTATATTTTTCATTAATTTTCGTTCGATTTCATTTTTTCATCATTTCTTTTCATTTTCATTATTTTTTTTCTTCTCTTAATTAACATCATTAGAGTTTGAAGGTCATTTGTACTTTTTAAAAACATTTCTCACACATCATTATCACTATTAATTAATTAAATATACACACATACATACATACACACACCAACAACAACAACAATAATAATAATAATAATCATAATAATAATAATAATAATAATAATAATAATAACAACAATAATTAGCCATCAATTAACTAACTAGCTAACGCATCAATTAGCCATACATTTATCTACGTATCTAAGTCATTAAGAAAAGTAATCATCATCATCATCATCATCATCATCATTATCATTATTATTATTCTTACTAATAGCTTCGGGGGAGAGTTTATATAAAAAAAAAAATCACAAAGAGTACGTAATAATCTGAGCAAATTGTAAATATACCTAGCACCTCTCTCTCTCTCTCTCTCTCTCTCTCTCTCTCTCTCTCTCTCTCTCTCTCTCTCTCTTAGGGTGATACAAACACACACACACACAGGACAAGCTTCTATGCACTATCCTAACGCAGCACCAGTGAAAAGCTTAAACTATGAATGTGTAAGCTTATTTCACCCTAAATTCTCACCCTAAAATTCAACCTCACCCTAAAATGTCACCCTGGCAGCTCTTAACATACTCGCAGCACCCTGTTTGTCTGATTGAAGGGGGAAATAGGGTTAGGATAGGGTGAATATAACGGAAAAAAGTGTAAAAATAGGGTGATTAGGGTGAAATAGGGTGTGTAGGGATTAAGATAGGGTGTTAAATTAGGGCGAATATAGGAAAAAGGTGTAAAAATAGGGTGATTAAGGTGAAATAGGGTGTGTAGGGGTTAGGATAGGGTGTTAAATTAGGGTGAAAGGATGGAAATAGGGTGTAAAAATAGGGTGATTAGGCTAGAAGGATAGGGTGAAGGATGAGAAGGAGAGGAAGGGAGAATATAGGATTAAAATAGGGTGTAGGAAGGATAGGGTGAGAATAGGGTGTCTTTTTTTACCCTAAACTAAAAAAAAAAAAAATGGTCTATATATACCTATGAATTTTTTTTTCTGTATGTAATATGGACTAAAGTTATGTATGTATGTATGTGTGTATGTGTGTGTGTACATGTGTGTGTACGAGCCTGGATACATACATACACTGCTATACATACATACATACATACATACATACATACATACATACATACATACAGGATACATTGGTTACGTATGAGTGAGTGAATTCTTGGATACAATGTTAGGTCATTATCATCATTATTATCATTATTAATATCATCATTATTATTACTATCATTATTATTATTATTATTATTGTTATTATTGGTAAAGTCATCGCTCAAAATTCACGGATACGATTATTATTATTATTATTATTATTATTATTATTATTATTATTATTATTATTCATTCTTTTAATTTTTATTTTATTTTGAATTCTCTGCAAATTATTATTATTTTTTTTTTTCAAGATTTATTCATTATTTGTTTTTTTTCTTTTTGTTTATATAAAGAAAATGAGATTCTAGACGTGATATTATTATTATTATCATCATTATTATTATTATCATCATTATTATTTTTTTTTTTATCATTATCATTATTATCATTATTAATTGATCTCATTACATCCGTGAAAGTTAAGAAATAACTCTACTATTATCATCATTATCATCATCATTATTATTATCATTATTATTATTATTATTAATCTGAGCAATGATTGGATCAGCTGGGCAATGAGATTCTACGTTTGTTTGTTTGTTTGTTTGTTTGTTTGTCAGAGGAGGAGGAGGAGGAGGAGGAGGAGGCTTGGACAGGTGTGTTGGGGGGGGAGGGGGAGGGGGGGGGCCACACCTCACACACACCTGTTGACAACCTAACCCAACCTAACGCTTCTAAGTACGTACACACACACACACACACACACACACACGCACACGTACATACATACATACATACATACACACACATGTAAAACAGTAGACATAAAAAACAATGCAAAAACAATAATATATATATATAGAGAGATTGTACATGTCTGTCTGTCTGTCTGTCTGTCTGTCTGTCTGTCTGTCTGTCTCACTTGGTGTTTGAATGAATGAATGAATTATTTATTTATTTATTTATTTATTTATTTATTTATTTATACTACAAGGGTCAAAATCACACTGTACTGTACTGGAGAATTGTTAGAAATTATTATTATTTATTTTGTTTGGGTTTGGGGGGGGGGGGGGGGTGAGGAGGGCAAACATGTTTTTTTTGGGTTGGGGGGTTGGGGAGGGTGTTAGGAAGGTTGTTGAGGCGGTGTTAGGGTTGTGTTGTGGTTGTGGTTGTGGTTGTGGTGAATAGTAGTAATAATAAAGACGTAATATCATGATTCTGGACCAAACATCATTAGTAGTACTGTAATAGTAGTAGTAGTAGTAGTAGTAGTAGTAGTAGTATGGATAGTAGTGGTGTTGGGTGTAGAATAGTAGGCTAATAGTAGTGGTAAATAGCGTAGTGATAGTAGTAGTAGTCATAGTAGTAGTAGTGGCAGTCATAATAGTCATAACAGTAGTAGTCAGAGAATGGTAGTAGTGGTAATAGTAGTCGTAGTAGTTGTAGTCGTAGTCGTGGTCATCGGGAACAGTGTGCGTGCGTGCGTGCGTCCGCTAGACTGATGATGACTGTAATATTGCACCAAATAAGAGTATCGTGCGCAACACACGCCATATAAAAGGTTCTGTTCTGGCTTCACTTCACTCTTCACACTAATACTTAACAACTACAACTCTTCACGCTATCTCCTGGAAGGAACTCTTCACTCACTCGCGCGCGCACGCACTAGTTAATCTTAGTCATCATCATCATCATCATCATCACCTCATTCTCCTTACCTCCTTCTCCTCCTCCTTCTCCTTCTCCTTCTCTGTTCACTTCACTCCGTCACAACTAACAACTCTGGACCGGCAGCCACGACCACCTGGCTGCTGCTGCTGCTGCTGCTGCTGCTGCTGCCTCTCACATCATTGTCTGGGGGTGTGGGGGGCACTGGGGGCCAGCCTGGGACACCCCCGCCTGCCCTGACACTCGGCCCGCCCCGCCGCACACACGTGTACACAGTGTACACAAGTCTGACGCACACACAGTCTGTGGCTCACATACATACACACTCACACACATATACATGGGTGGGTCTGTCTTTCTCAAAGTTTCATTGTTTTTGGGGCGTGGGCGGGGTGGACGTGGGCGTAGCGGGGACCCAGGGTGACACAGGTGCAGGAGTCACAGCCCCGCGCCTCCCCGGGAGAGGCCCGCCCGCCCGCCCTCCAATCTTTAGGATGGGCGGGGCGGGGGCGGCCGAGCAGCCTTGAGATCACCGGCGTGAGGGGCAGGGGAAGGGGCGTGGGTGGGCGTGGGAATGGATGTGGTCCCCGCGCTGTGTGGGCGTGGTTAGGGTGAGGGGTGAGGGGTGAGGGGTGTAGGGTGTAGGTGGTGGTGGTGGTGGTCCCTGCGGGGGAGTGTTGCACGGTGCATCACGAACGCTTAGCAATAATTATTACCCTGTCATATATGGCAAACACTCCCACTCCTTGACAGCGGACACAACGGCGCAACCACACCACCAAGGACCGGCGGCGGCGGCGGCGGCGGCGGCGGCGGCCTCGGGGGGGCGGGGGGCGGGGGTGGGGTGGGTGGTGGGTGCTCGGGGGTAACAAATATGATAAAAAAGCTAAAACAAGGAACTGACACTGAGACAATACAGTGAGCACGGCGACGGTGTGACGGTGTGACGGTGTGACGGTGACGTAACACTCGGTCTGACCTCACATGACCTCACCTGACCTGACCCTCGCGTCGCCTTGACATGATGACGTCACCACATCACCACAACACAACACAACACTACAACACAACACCCTGGCGCTCCTAACCAACACTAGTTACTGGGAGTGTGTGCGTGTGTGCGTGTGTGCGTGCGTGCGTGTGTCCGTGTCACCCTCCCCGTCCCCCCCTCAGAACCCCCCGAACCCCATACCCATGCTGGTCTGTTTGATGCGCTCCAACATGGCGTTCTGGGAGTAGCCTTGGCCGTAGGGGGAGTTGGCGTACGGGGAGGGGTAGGGGAAGCGGGGGGAGGGTACGTGGAATCCTGGAGCACTGGGGGGATAGGGGAAGGAGGAGTGTGTGGGCGGGGGGTAGGCTGGGGAGGCCTCACTGTATTGAGAGTATGGGTAGGGCAGCTGGGAGCCTGACATACCCATAGATGAGTGTAGGGCGCCCATTGCACCCATAGATGAGCTGCCCATGCTTGAACTCATGGGTGTGGGGGAGGACATGAGGGTGGGGGAGCCCATGAAGGATGAGCCCATGGGGGGGGTGTGGGCCAGCATGGAGGAACTCATGATGTCAGGGTAAGAGGAGTGGGAGGGTGGAGGTCCCGGCGCTGCAGGGGGAGCAGGGGAGTAGGATTGGCTGTACATGGAGGGTGAGGGGGCAGGGGCGGCGCTGGTGAGGGAGGACACACTGAAGGATGAGGTTGATGGCTGAGGTGATCCTCCAAGGTCCTGGTACCCTGGTGCGCTGGAGTAGGACATGGTGGTGCTGATGCTGCTGTTGGCCAGGGAACTCACGCTGAAGTTTGTACTCAGGTTTGTACTGGTGGAGGAGTAGTGTGGCGAGTAGGGGTGTGAGGGTTGTGGGGACCCATAGTGTGAGGACGGGTACCCACCACCCCCTGACCCTCCCCCGCCACCCGCGCCGCCCCCGGCATAACTCTGGTAGGATGAGGTGGCGGGGGCGTGTCCGGGGCTGAATGGTGCGGTGGGGACGGGTGGGCCGGGTGTGGTGGGGTTGGAGCAGGGGGCTGAGTTGGAGTGGGTGGAGTGTTGGCTGGTTGTCTCGTGCTCGTTGAGACTCGGGATCTGGTCCACTAAGGACTCCAGGCCGGACAGGCTCTTGGAGGCCACGTCTGTCTTGACGGCCAGCGTTGGGGACTGGCCCGGGTGTAGGGGGGCCGGCTTCACCATGGAGGGGGAGTGTGAGGGGTTGGAGGAGTAGGAGGGGTAGTTCTGGTATGAGCTGCCGTCCACGGGTGTGGTGGGGTTTGAGAAGTGTCCGGGCATGGTGGGGGTGTGTTGGGGTTGGTGTTCCCGGCTGGCCAGGGGGAGGGGAGTCTTGGTGTCGTCCTGGTGCTGGTGGGAGGGTGTCAGCGCCGCAGAGCTCTGGGTGTCCGACGCACCGATGGACAGGTCACCCTCGGGCATGCTGCTGGGCGGCTCAAAGTCAGGCTGGGCCATCAGGGGGGAGGCGGGGGGGGAGGACAGACCCAGATGGTGCTCCTCGTCCACCTTGAGCTCACCCTCACCCACGTGGGGCGGGTACGGGGGGGGACGCGGCCCCAGCTGCTGGCTGACGGGGCCGGGGGAGTAGCCGGGGCTCTGCCCAAACTGGTGTGGCGTGGGTCCCCGCGGCACCATGGCGGGGTTGAGGCTCTGGGTGGGGGTGAGGCTGCCCCCCCCGTGGACGGGGGTGTGGCCCCCGTACTGGGGGGAGAAGGTCTGAGCACCGGGGTTGGGGCTGTACCCCGCGGGGGACATCATGCCGTTGATGTGGGCCAGGCCCACGGGGGGCTGCTGCCCACCTAGCTGCTGTGCGCCCAGCTGCGCGTGCTGTGCCAGCTGTGCGTGGTGCAGGTGCTGCGGGGGCTGCTGGGCCAGCATCTCCTTGAGTGCCTTGGGCTTGCGGCCGGGACGCTTGGGGGCCGGGCTGGAGCCGTCCTCCATCACCTTCTTGGGGCGGCCGCGCTTCTTCTTGATTGGCTGTTCCCCGTTGAACATGAGCGGGTCTGTACTCATGGGGCGGGGCCGGGGCCGGGGCGGGGCGTTGGGGTCGTCTGGGGTCTTCTTGGGGCGGCCCCGTTTCTTCCTGATGGGTATGGTGGGGCACTCCATGCAGTCCAGCTGCTCCCGGGTCATGCCGTTGAGGTTGAAGAGTGTGCGCGGAATGTCCTTAGTGATCTCCTCGTCCTCAAGGTCACCGTCAAGCTTGGTGGGAAGGTCAAGCTCCTCCTTGATCACCAGCCGGTCCTCCTCACCCCCGGGGGAACCAAGGGGGTCTATGGGGCGGCACAGCTCACCACCACCACCCACACCCACACCCACACCCCCAACACCAACACCAACACCACCTCCACCCCCAACACCAACACCCACACCCCCAACACCAACACCCCCAACCCCCGGAGTGTCACATCCCAACTCAGCCTTATCAATGGGCTCCATCTTGAGATTCTTGACCTTGGCGTTGATAAAGGTGATCTCCTCCTCGTTCAGCTCCTTGAGTGTGCCTTTGAGGAAGTCTCGGAACTTTCTGAGTGCAGTGTAGAAGGGAACTTTGTCAAGGGCACGAGGCAGCTGGGCACAGCGGGCAGAGGAGGATGGCATCACCCACACGTGCTGTAATGTAGGCCTAGGATCAGTCATGGGGTATGGGGGGTGGAGGTGTAGGTGTGTGTGTAGGTGTGTGTGTGTGTGTGTGTGTGTGTGTGTGTGTGTGTGTGTGTGTGTGTGTGTGTGTGTGTGTTTGCATCAATATAAAGTTGTATTATTTGGTTACATTACATACTTATTATAAAGGAAGATTTTAACACCTAATTCAAGGCCTAAATATTATCATTATAACAGATGAATAAAAATATTAACTAGAAAAACATTATAGAAATCTTTAAAAATAACTTCAATTTAGTTATAATTAAATGATTCATAATAAAATAACTTCATATTGAAATAAACAGAAGTAATTAAAGTAACATATTAATGAAAGTGAGTTAATCAATTATAGTTTCATGAATTAATTAAGTACACACACACACCTTCCTATACACACACACACACACACACACAGGAATGATTTTAACCATCCTTATACAATGTGTGTGTACGTATAGGAAAAGATATATACATGTGCGCGCGTACATCAACATGACCCTAGACACATACACATACACACACAGGAATCACTTTTACCATCCTTATTCTATATACGTGTATGTGTACGTATAAGGAAGATATATATATGTGCCCGCGTACATCGCATACTTACCGTGCGTGTTCCTTCAATCTTTTCGGGTTGTCGTCCAAAGGTAAATTCTTTTTTGCCCGAGAATATTTCATAGATTCCCTTCCCGTTAAAAACAGCGATGCGCGGCTGGAACTGTTGCAGCTTAGTAAGGAGAATCTGCCCACCTGGGAATAGAACAAGAAAATATACCATTATAGTACGTTTGGGTGTTTGGATAAGTGTGTGTTGAGCTAGTTGGGATATAGAGTTAATATAGTTATGTTTATATGTACTGTTATTAATGGTCATAGTGTGTGTAGGTGTTTGGATAGGTGTGTTTTGTAATATATGGTTAAAATAGTTATGTTTATATGTACTATTACTAATGGTCATAGTGTGTTTAGGTGTGTTTTGTAATATATGGTTAAAATAGTTATGTCTTTCAGGTGGGACTTTAATATTTATTGATGCTGCTTTGGTCTCATTCCTAGTGTACTTTTTATCCTGTCATATACTTAAAAAAAATCAAGCCAATAAAAGTAGGCTATTTCCTTGGCTATTTCTATATTTTTTCAATTTAAAACGCAAAGTATCGATATATTTTGCTCTCATCTTAAATGTGATATCTATTATTAATGGTGTTTGGATCTGTGTGTGTTGCGCTAGTAGTAATAGTTATGTTTGTACTATCTGGTCTGCCTCTAGATGTACTATTATTAATGGTCATAGTGTGTGGTGAGTAGATGTCTAGGTCAGGATATAGAATAATTTTTAATCAATTTTCTTCACAAATACATACATCCAAACAGATTTTTATACCATACAAACACAAATAAACTTACATACACACACACCTATATACACACACACACACACACACACACACACACACACACACACACACACCCAAACCTCCCCAACATCCACCTTCCTTAATTTCCTTCACACACACACATACCTACAAACACAATTCTAAACACACACAGACACACACCTACAAACACAATTTTAAACACACACACACACACACACACACACACACACACACACACACACACACACCTACAAACACACTATCAAACACCCCCACACACACCAAAACACCCCTACACACCCTAAACACATCCCAAACACCTTCATTTAATCACTTATCTACACACACACACACACACACACACACACACACACACACACACACACACACACACACACACACACCCACCCACCCACAAACACACACACCTCTACACACATCCCAAACACCCTCATTCAATCACTTTTCTACACGCACACACCTACAAACACAATTTTCAAACACACATACACACACACACCTACAAACACACTTCTAAACTCACACACACACACATACAAACACACCCACACCCACACCCCCACACCCACCTTCCTTAATTTCCTTCCTAGTCAGATCAACCTAACCAAACCTAACCAAAACAACCTCATTTCATCACTTTTCTACACACAAACACACCCCCACACACCCCCACACACCCACACACCCCCA
>JAXIVD010000673.1:48394-70894 GCA_036785275.1 Cancer borealis | reverse complement strand
ACTGACCCTCCCACTAACCCCTCCTCACCCCTCCATAACCCTCTCCATTCTTCCTAACCACCCCATTACTTCTCCGTCTCTCCTTCCATTTCCTTGCTATCCCTTCCTATCCCTGAATCGTATCCATCTCGTCTCTCTACTGTTATTCCTTCACTTCTAGCTTCCCAGTGTGGCTTCAACTCGTGCTGTGACCCTTTATTCCTCCACGTTGATCCTCCCTGTGCCTCCCTTTGTCCCTTTCCACCCGGCTCTGACCCTCAAATGTCCTCCCATTGACCGCTGGTGTACTGTCACCCCTCCCACTACCTCCTCTTTACTGTACACTGACCCTCCCTCGTCTCTCACAGCTGGAGTCTTTTATTAGCCTTAAGGGAGATGTGTGTGATAAGATATTGACCAGAGGCGTGAAGGATAGCACGAATTACACTCAATATTCGAACACGTGTCTCAATCCATGAAATATTCACAGGATGTTTCGTCGCTACACTCACTGCTGCTTATAAACCACGCACCCTAAATGTCCTTCAGAATAGCGCAAATCAACACTATTTCATTTAGGCTCAAGGCATTTCCAGGCGCGGTGTGGAGGCTCTGGTAACCTATCCTCGCGTGATGGTATTAAGCGACAGTGTTAGGATGGAAGCCGATCTACTCGCCCCTCACTTCTAATTCCGGTATAATACGCTGCTACGCCGCAGGGAAGGAGGGCAAGAGGGCAGGAGGAAGGGAGGGGATGGTCTAGAGCAGCGGCCAGAGAGCGTCCATCAGCATTAACAGGTCTGCCATCAGGAGCCAGACGCCGAAATAGGTCAGGATATGAACGGTGGGCCTGGGGTTCCCTGCTTATTAAACCCTCCATCAGACTGGCCTTAGATTAGCCTCTGCTCGGGGTGATAGAGAGGACCAGGAGAGGTATGGTGGTGGTAGTCCTTGGCTATGTTGGAGGATCAAGTGAAGACGATGTGGATATTATGTGTGTGTGTGTGTGTGTGTGTGTGTGTGTGTGTGTGTGTGTGTGTGTGTGTGTGTGTGTGTGTGTCTGTGTGTGTGTGTGTGTGTGTGTGTGTGTGTGTGTGTGTGTGTGTGTAAGTGAGGACAAAGTAAACATCTTTAAAACTAATCAAAAGTATACATAGGAAAGTAGACTGACCATACGTAGTGATGTCTGGGTCAGCATACAGTTTGGCCGAATAGAAACGATGGCAAAGAGATTAGGTTTGTTTACCCTTCCAAGGCTCTGTTATTCACGCGGGAAGGCGATCGGAGACGTGGGGGAGTGAAGCGTCCTTGAAACTGTTGATGATGATGATGATGATGATGATGATGATGAAAACATTAGGGACTGGAGGGAAGCAAGGGTGTTTGTCAATCTGTTGTATTCGTTTTCGTGTTAGTAGGTCGCTCGTTTCTCTGTTCTCTGTTCCTCTCTCTCTCTCTCTCTCTCTCTCTCTCTCTCTCTCTCTCTCTCTCTCTCTCTCCTCTCTCTCTCTCTCTCTCTCTCTCTCTCTCTCTCTCCAATATGTTTTGATTTTTTTTTTTAACATTCAAATCATTTCTACCGATTTTTCACTTAAGTTTGTTTCCTGCAGTTCAGCTCCTGCAGTTCCCCTCCTCCTTCTCCTCCTCCAGTTTAGCTCCTGCGGTTCCCTCCTCCTCCTCCTCCTCCTCCTCCTCCTCCTCCTCCTCCTCCTCCTCCTCCTCCTCCTCCTTGTCCTCTCCTCGTCCTCCTCTTCCTCCTACTCCTCCTCCTCCTCCTCCTTTTCCTTTTCCTTTTTTCTAGCTAAATCTTCCTTGACCTTCAAATCCTTTCAGCTTTCAATGTATAGTCTGGAGCTTCGGAGGATCTGACAAACACACAAACACAAGCAAAGAAACAGACAAACAGACATACAGACATACACTCATACATACATACAGACATACAGAGAGACAACGAGGATACAAAAAGACAAACTGATGATGGCAGATATGAATATATATAAAAAACAAATAGAAAAAAAAAACATAGAATAGCAAACAGACAAATAGACACAGATAATGATAGACAGACAGACAGGTATTGTAAGTTATTTTTGGAGTTGGCAGAAGCATACAATGAGAGAGAGAAAAAAAAAAAGAGAGAGAGAGAAAACAAAAACCTTGCCAGTAATATGATGCAAAGAGTCGCAGTTAGAAAATTTGATAGGACGAAAACCTGGAGTGTAATCTCAGTAGGTATTCAGACTCAGGTATTTGATGGGAGCGGAGGTGCGATGGAAACCTGCTTAAGAATTCCTTAATCTAAGCTTACAATCGGAATCCAGTCTTGCATTAACTATCTCATATCTTTTCCCTCATTTTCCCAGGATTATGAGATTCCAGTAATTCCAATTTCTTTTTAACCATCATAACAAAAAAACAATTAAACGCAACTCAAAGTGGAAATAAATAAAATACAAAAAAGAAAATGTAGGAGAATGTGAATGTATTTTTTTTCCCCTCTTTGCATTTTATATCCGTCCTGCATTTTCTCTAATATTTTACCCGTGATTTATTCGCGTCACATTAAAGGAGACAAGTAGGACGTGAGGAATGGCAGCTGTCCTCGTGATATATAGAGTAATTAAGTATGTTTACCTGAGCGAAGGATAAGTGCTTTTATTCACCTTTGATCGTAGTTAGGAGACTTTAGGAGGAGGAGGGAGGAGGGAGGAGGAGGGTCTGTATGTATGTGGGGAAGAGGACAGGAGAGGAAGAGAAGACAAGATGGAGACAAGGTGAATAACGCGATGGATGAGTGTTAGTAGGTATGCTGGTTGTAGCGCTGTCCTTGTTGATATTGGGTGTGTGTGTGTGTGTGTGTGTGTATATGTGTGGTGTGTGTGTGTGTGTGTGTGTGTGTGTGTGTGTGTGTGTGTGTGTGTGTGTGTGTGTGTGTGTGTGTGTTTGGATAGTTGAGTATGTTGTTTGATTGTCATGATCGTCTAATTGTTTGTTTGTTGTTTGTACTGAGAGAGAAATATAAATAGATAGATAGATAGATAAATAGATATATAGAGAGTAAAAAATATACACAAAAATGCATTATATAAAGGAGGCTTACATAGGCCCATCCCTCTAGAAAAAAAAGTGGAAAACGTCAAGAAGATTACATAATACCATTCAAATATATATGAGTCAACGTATTCCTTCCTTTATATTTAATTTCCGTCTACCTGCACACCGCTCCTCTCTCTCCCTCTTTCCTTTCCCTTTTCCCTCCTCGCTGCTGAGTATCGCGAGGCACAGCTGCGGCCCCGCCCTCTCAGCGTGGCCCGTCTGTCCACCAAATTATTCCAATCACCGTAATTCACCGTCATTGCTATAATAAACGTGTGTATCTAATATGTCATGAGGCTGGCCAACCATACTCTAATTAGGAGTACTTCAAGACAGGCGGAAGTATGAATATAAGAAACTGCGCTTATGAAAAATGACATTGTGCGTTTTACAAAATTTGTACGATACGTTCCAGTAGTGGTGCTATAGACTCCCCTCTGCCAGACGTGTTAAGGGGGCTGGGCGGCGTGCCTAGTACGAGTGCCAGTCAGTAGTGCCAGCGACGGCGTGAGGACGTAGAGCCGTGGGTGCCAGTGAGTCGCGGAGTTTAAGTGGCTGTGAAAGTCGCGACCCAAGGCAACGCGCGAAACCTAAGTTACATAAACCTTATATTACGCATCAAAAACAAACATTGTAAATCCTTCTTACTTCCACACATCACCGGGCGGTCACTGTAGAACTTTTGACACAACTTTGATTAAGAGTTCGCAGGATAGACTCGGGTGGCGATCGCGTCTAAAGGGTGAGGAGGTGAGGAGGGGAGTAGCGTGTGGACCTCAGCTTCCCTCCTCCCACCCCTGCGGACATTAGTGACCTTGACGGGTAATTATTCACGTCAGGTGTGTTGAGGGACCCCACCACACCTGACGAAGACAACCACGAACCCATCACCCACTCCCCCGGGGTTACCTGAGTGATATTTTGGGTTCATATTTTCTTTATTCCATCGGTTTCAGCTTCCAAGTCACAAAATCCAACGGGTAAGATTATTTTTCGAATTTTTCTTTCGTTTCACGTCGTTTTTTTTCATTGGTTATTCACAAATGGAGGAAAGGAAGGAAGGGATGAGGGAGGAGGAAGAAGGGTAGGAAGGAAGGAAGGAAGGAATAAGGGAAGGAAGGAGGGAAGGAAGGAGGGAAGGAAGAAAAAATGAAAGGGAGTCCTGGCTGTACTTCTGTCATTAATGTATCGCGTTGCATTTTCCATGACGCGACGCTGAGAGAGAGAGAGAGAGAGAGAGAGAGAGAGAGAGAGAGAGAGAGAGAGAGAGAGAGACAGAGAGACAGAGAGAGAGAGAGAGAGAGAGAGAGAGAGAAGAGAGAGAGAGAGAGAGAGAGAGAGAGAGAGAGAGAGAGAGAGTAGTAGTAGTCTAGAAAAAAACGAATAACTTCCATGAAAAACAGACACGCCAGCCTGACCAAAAACAAGTCAAAAGACAAGAAAGAAAAACAAACGAAAAGTGAAAACCAAGAAAACAAGGACCCATAAATCAGAGAGAGAGAGAGAGAGAGAGAGAGAGAGAGAGAGAGAGAGAGAGAGAGAGAGAGAGAGAGAGAGAGAGAGAGAGAGAGAGAGAGGAAGAATATTAATAACACCTTGCAAAGAAGTTATTAACATTATTTCTCCCTAGTGACACAAGGATCACATTGTAGTTAAGCGCGACGTATTGCCTTAAGGATGAGTACAGACATACAGACATACGTACATACAGACATACAGACATATAAAAGAAAATAGACATACATACAGATAGAAATAGGTATACATGGAGACATAAAGACATGCAGAAACAAAGGAAGAGCCATAAACAAAGAAACAGATAGACAGACAGATAGTCAGACATAAGTACAGAGACAGAAACAGACAGCCAGATAATAGACAGACATAAACAGAAACAAAGAGAAAGGCAAACGCCAAATGCAAATAATATCACAGACAAGTAGACATACACACAGACAAACACATAGATAGATTGACAGACAGAGCAACATACATACATACATACATACACACACACTGACAGACCCAAGATAGGTACACAGGGAAAGTTGAATAACAGGGAAGACACACATAGGGAAAAAAAGTGTCTAGTGACTTTAAGAAATTGATGAACTCAAGAGACGTAGAGTGGAGGGAAGGAAAAAATAGAGAAAGAGAAAATAAAGACCTCAAGAAAAGGAGCTGAAAGGGAATAGAGTAATTAATTCCTAGGAAATAGTAATAAAGGCTGTGGCGAGGTATTTTGTAGACAAGGATGATTAATTTAGAGAACGAAAAGTATAATCCATATGCCAGAAATGTAATCCGGTTAACTGGAATGTAATCAGTCTGGCAAAAAATGTAATCTATCTGGCCAGAAACGTAATGCGTCTAACATAAATGTAATCTTTATAGCTGTAATGTAATCCATCCATCTAGAATGTAATCCTTTTGGTAGAAATATAATCAGTCTGGTAGGAATAAAAATTAATTAAACCTAATGGAAGGAGATTGCAGGGCGAAACTTAGTGGAGCAGAAAATGAAGACTCGGTGTTTCAAGGTCATTTTCGTGATGGTTGCGTGATCGCCGCTGAGAATGTACTCGAATACCAAAAAGATGAAGTCTGTCTGTCACTAAGCTACAAGTCTCACTACACTACTCAGTATCCTCCCCTTCTCCTTGGTCCTTTGTTGGGCAAGAATCCTACATCGCGGGACACAGACTGACATCCGGATTGCAATTTTCCTTCCCCAGGTTTCCCAAGTTTCCCTAAGAAGTTATTATTGCCCAGCCTGCAAAGGGCGTTGAATTGTGCACCGATTGCCCGGCCGTGGATTGGAAAACACGCCCACGGACTCGTTTTTGGGGCGTGCTGACACACACAACACATAGCCGCTGGAATGTACATAGACCAACTGGAAATATTGAAAAATTATAGATTAAAGAGCAAAGGGAGCCTTGAATACACGCGAAAAAAAAAACATCATATACCCCTGAAAAAGGAAATAACATGCGTGGTAAAAACATTCTTCCGCAAAATTAACGAACCAACTCATTTTTCCTTTGGTACAACACAGCTAATTGCCGATGTAAACAAAAGTATTATTCTCCTCACCCGACAAACACTCCTTCAAGGCCAAGGCACTATGTATACAGCTGCACGCCCAACATCCTGCCAATCACGGCATTCATACTGATCCTACACACTGGCGTCCTACATTACCCATCGCCAGACCACTCAGCAGAACACACAGCCGGCTCAACATTACGATAGCGTAGTGATCGTAAAAACAACTCATTAGTCCAACTACTTATAAATTGTTTTTCACACATCCTCGAGGCTTTAAAATCGCTTCTTCGTTTTCTGTTGGTTCTGAATACAAGTGATGCTCCGGTTAAGTAAGTAAATACCTTGAGGAAATGTGTGTTTTTCAAGACCTTCACCATTTATACTTTACCTGAATATTTCTTCAGTGCCACACACACACACACACACACACACACACACACACACACACACACACACACACACACACACACACACACCCATCTCCCCCCCCACCCACACACAACACATTTAAGCCTAACATTGTTTTTGTCTGAGGGAAAAAATTAGGGAGGAAAATAAATCCTTCTCTTCATATGAGACGCCGCGGTGTTCTCCCATTCAGCCGCTGAGTCTTATAACTTGTGTGTTGTTTTGTCGCCATGATGAAGGTTTTAATAATTACCTTTGTCGTGACTCGCCCCTAAGGACACCTGTGGGCGGTAATTGCTAGGGGTTTAGTTTTGTTTATTAGTGATATATTCCTTCACTCACTGTGGTTAGGGGTAAATATAAAGGCTATTTCAGCAAGGAGTTTTGAGTGAGGAAAAAATCAGAGGCAAAAGGCGGGAGGAAGATGTAAAGAAATGTAGCAAAAAGGAAGGTAAGGAAAGGGAGGACTGAAGGTACACTATGAAAAAATGTAGGAAGGGAGGAAAAGGATAAAAAAAGTGTCAGATCCAATTGGGTGTCTTTTTTCTTCTCTTTTATTGATTTGTTACTCCTCTTGAACACACCTGCGTCACCAATGATTCGGGTACTCTAAGGTAACCACTCACTCTCTCTCTCTCTCTCTCTCTCTCTCTCTCTCTCTCTCTCTCTCTCTCTCTCTCTCTCTCTCTCTCTCTCTCTTTCTCTCTCTCTAATTCCATCATATGTAACCTGATAGCACATTACAACTCATTACATAATCACTAAACTATTTTTGGCATGATTTATAAGCGTTCATTGATCTACAAACTCAACAATCTCATTTGCAATTTTCACATTCATTATTCATTTCACACAGAGGAAGGGAGGATGGAGAGTGAATGAGTTGTAATTTTTCATCAGTTATATGTACTTCATTATCATCACACATACACATACACACACCACACACACACACACAAAAAAAAAACATACACAATCATGGTCGGAAGAAAATTGCTCGTTACCTTTTTCTTGGATCTCAGAACGTATTTCCTCGTCCCTGAAGCCTTATTGTGTCCTTGGAATCGCCTTCATTAAAAAAAAAAGGTACATGACTCTAAGATTTTTTTTTCCCCCACATTTTATAACAATTCCTCAACTCTTGACTATCAAAAAAAAGAAAAAGAAATCCAAGATATTGAAGATATATTTATACGTCTTTTCTAGTTACCGTTCGTCGACTATTAATTAAGAACAACTAATTACATACAAGGGAAAGTGCATTACCTCATCAATTATTAGCCTTCACTGACTCATTTTATTCATTAGAAAAACAAGTCCAATTATAATCAATACCTACATCAACCACCTGCCTCGCTCACACTACACACACACAGATAGACAGACAGACAGGCAGACACATGTGGGTTATGATTGATTAGCTGTGGACAAGGATATAGGGGTTGGGCAGGTGAGTCTGATGGAGGAAGATAAGAGGAGGAGGAAGGAAGGGAATGGAGGTGGGTAGAGAAATGATGGTGTGTAAGTGTTGGGTGAAGGAAGGTGATAGATGAAGCTGTGACCTGATGTGTTTTGGCGGGAAAAGTAGAGTCCCTTTGTTCGTACGTCTCTGTCTGTCTACCTGTCTGTTAGTGTTTATCTGTCTTTCTGTTCTCATTATCTCTTTCCCTCTGTCCTTCTCTTTCTTTTTTTTCTCTCTTTTTCTTCTCAAATATGAAAATATCAACAAATTTCATCAATTATATATCAATAATGATGGTAATAATAATTATGATAATGATAATAATAATGATAATAATAGTATATGAATTGAAGCAAAAGCAGAAGGAAGAGGAGGAGGAAGAGGAGGAGGAGGAAAATGAAGAGGAGGAGGAGGAGGAGGAGGAGGAGGAAGAGTTACAACCATTCACTCTCTCCTTGCAAGATGTTCGTTCACACGGTATTCATCATCTTCATCATCTTCATCATCATCTTCATCATCTTCATCAGCGTCATACTTTTTCTACATGTTCAATCCTAATGTAATCAATGTCACTTATCGGATTACCGGTGACGAGCATTAGTTTACACCTCAATAGCGTCATCTTTTCCCCTTAATTAAGTGTCGAGGGGAAGTTGTTTTTTTTCCTCCTCTCCTTCTCCCCTTCCTTATCTTCCACCAGACTTTCCTTTTTCTTTTCGTTCTGCTTTACGATTTTCATTGTGGAAATAATGTTATGTTGTGGTATGGAAAAATTAGATAAATTGTTTACAATCTAACCTAATTTTCCTAATATTTCCCTCCTATCTCCCTCTTTATCTCTCTTATTGTAACCACTTCTCTTCAAAACCTACTCTTCATCTCTCCAATAATTTCTACCTTCATCTTTCTCTTTTTCTTCCTCTGTCCCTCCTCGTCCCATCTTTACTCATTCGTCTCTTGCCTCACTTTCCCTCGGTGTCCTCAGGTAAAGGGATGAAGGACCCTCAGCGGCCGCTCCTCCTGAGACCAATGATCCTCGTACCATTGATTAAGAAAGTATATAAGTAAAAGAGAGAGAGAGAGAGAGAGAGAGAGAGAGAGAGAGAGAGAGAGAGAGAGAGAGAGAGAGAGAGAGAGAGAGAGAGAGAGAGAGAGAAGAGAGAGAGAGAGAGAGAGAGAGAGAGAGAGAATATATATAGAATAAATACGTCTGCCTTACTTCATAATAGCGTGAATAAACAATGAGAAATTACCTAAGTCACTCTACAAAGCGTGTGGGGTAAAAAAAAACATTTAAACATGCTACCTTGACATTCCCTCTCGGTGTCTCGGCCAGGCTCGCGCAATGCTCCACTTCTTTCTTTACTTTAGCCCCAAAAGAGCGTGCAGTAAAGGCAACACAGGCAAGAAAATGGGAGGTAAATGGGAGAGTGTGTCGTTAGACGGTGTGTTACGTGCGTCCCGTCACGTTTAAGATTCAGGATGGGCTGTAGCCTTTCTCTTTGCGTGTGTGAATGTGTGTGTGTGTGTGTGTGTGTGTGTGTGTGTGTGTGTGTGTGTGTGTGTGTGTGTGTGTGTGTGTGTGTGTGTGTGTGTGTGTGCGAGTGTGTGTGTGTGTGTCTATGTTAATTGATCACTAGAATATACATAATAAAAACTTAACTCTTTTGCATATCAACGAACTTTCCCTATGAGTCATTAGCGTGTATGTAGTGAGGCGGGAGTAACGTGTATGAATTATACATAACAATATACACGAGACTGCTTTGCCTTGTCCCGGAAGTACTCATAATGTGAGTAACAGGATGGAGCCACGAGGATGAGGGACGGTGGACTAGAAACACCTGTATATCTAAGTACTAGAGGACGAGGACGATGGCGAGGATGACCCTGGACTCATAATCCTACCAAACCAGACCAGACCAGATCAGACCAGACCAGACTCTCCATGCATGAAAACCTCGTCTTGGACACTCATAACTTCTGCGAGTAAACTTTCCAGACCAACATGACATCTCAGGAAACAGCTTATGGCGTCGTATACTGAATGTGAAGCTCCTGAAGAAGGTTGAAGCTGTGAGTGAAGGGTTTTATTACGTCCTTGAAATGGCAAGGTCATGCATCACTAAAGATAAAACTGATCATCTCGAATAGCTCCTGGTTCCCTCGAGGCCCCGTTTCCCTCCCCCTTGGGCTCTGGAGGGAAACAGGGAGGAAAGTAAAGGGAGCAGAGCACTAGTAACTCAAGGGAAAGAGGGGGAAGGAGGCAGAGTTTAGAGGCAAACACGGAAGACCTTCAGGTTAGCAGAGAAAGGAGGTGAGGAGGAGAAGAAAGAGGAGGAGGAGTGATAAAATAAGATAAGAATAAGGAGGAGGAGGAAATTTTGAGAAAGGTAAAAAGGCTAACATGATTACATATTCAAAATTAATCTAAGTGAAAAAAAATATATATAAGAGGAAGAACAAGAGAAGGACGACGAAGATGAAGAAGACAAAGAGGGAGAATGTGGAAGGAAGAGGGAAGGATAACTAAGCAAAGTAACAAAGGAAGAACAAAATTAATAGATGCCAAGAATGAAAAAAAAGACAAGGAAGTTAATGAGGGAAAATAGAGAAGACTGAAGCGAAGGATAAATAGATCCACAAGAAAAGACAAGAAGAGGAACAAGAGGAGAACAATACACAACATACATAGGAAATGATACACAGGAAAGGGGTAACAAGACTAATTATATAAGCCTTTGAGTGTTGGTTGGGAAGGAGAGTAATTATTGGAGCCGTGAAGGAGATATAGGATTATGATGCCTTACCTAGATGGAGTGGGAGCTGCTAGACACCTTCCCGCCTTAGTAATGGTATCCTGGTGGGTTTATGTAAAGCCGGGAGTAGGATGAAGGGAGTAGCGGAGAGGGCTGAGGCTGCATGTTAATTGAGAGAGAGAGAAAGAGAGAGAGAGAGAGAGAGAGAGAGAGAGAGAGAGAGAGAGAGAGAGAGAGAGAGAGAGAGAGAGAGAGAGAGAGAGAGAGAGAGAGAGAGAGAGAGAGAGAGAACCACGATATAAGTATAAAAAAAAAGAAGGAAAGTCTCTGGTATGCAAACAGGCAGACAGGCGACCAAACAAACAAACGTTGAATAATGGAGTGGCACATATATGAAAATGAATGAAACCAATAGAATGAAGTTGAAAATATAACTTGGCCACTTGTCAATGCTAAATGAGAAACCTATTGATCGAGGGTGTGGTTTCATGCATGCTTCCCCTCCTCCTCCTCCTCCTCCTCTTCCTCCTCCTCCTCCTCCTCTTCCTCCTCCTCTCTGCTTCTTCCACTCCCTTATATATTTTTTTCTCTTCCATCTATTCCCTTTCTCTTTCTCGTCTTATCTCTTAGTCTTCTCATTTCTCTTCCTTCCCTTCCCTCCTCCTTCCTCCACTTAATTTTCTTTTCTCTTCCCTCCATTTCTCCTCCTTCTTGTACGTGATATATTCCTCCTTCCTTCTCCTATTCCTCACTTTACCGTTTCCTGTCCTTTCATATTTCCTTCCTTCCTCTTCCCTCTTCTTTTCTCTCCTTCAATATCATTTCTTCCCTCCTTCTTCGTCCTTCCTCTGTCTCGTCTCCTCTCATGTTTTCCTTCCCGTCCCTCACACTCAAGATTCACAGTCAATCTTGGACCAAAATAGAACTCTGCGTACTTAGGGAATCTGCATCTACCTTGTTTCATCCAGTTAGTGTGTGTTGTACCTGTGTATCTTAATAAGGTAGAGAGGTGACAGGTGTTGATTGGTACATGAAGCTTAGCCTGTGGTATGTGTGGCTGGCTGTCTGGTGTTATGTTGAGTTATACATTATACCTTATACTACAACCTATTCAAGTATTATGCGTGTTGTGGTATTAGATTTCTCTTGGGTGTGTTGAATGAATGAAGGTTTGTGTTGTTAGGTGTGTGTACAGTCCTGAGCTCCTGAGATAGGCCATGACTCTCCTACTGGGCCTTCATGGAGAGTATGTTTTGTTGGTGACGTGTGTAATTATATGGTGTGCAGTGTTCTGTAGTGTGTCTGATTGTGTGGGATGATGTGGTGCATCCTGGACAGGCATCCCCAATGAACACATCCAGTCTCTTCTGATAGCTCGGAGGAGCCGGGTGGTGTCCGCGCCACAGCCTGGCCAGGTGACTCTGTGTTCAGGGGGAAGGGAGGACTCGGTAGGGTGGGTGTATGGGAGCCGTGCAAGCAGCTGAGTGTTGTGCTTGAGTGGCGGGATAGAACAGTGTGTTTAGGTTTGTGTCTGAAGGGTCAGTAGTGTGTTGTGGTGTGTCTCAGTGAGGTTAGAGGCAATAATCCATCACTTAGCGTATGTGTTGTTTGTCTACTGTGGTTGTGTTTCATTTGTTGTGTTCAATTGTTTTGTTGACAAGTGATCTGCAAGCATTGAGTGTTGATGCGCATTTGTTACCTCCGATATTGTAGTTGAGAGAAAGGTAATGGTTTCACTTATTTATTTATTTATATGTTTGTGTGTTTGTGTGTTTATTTGTCGGTATGTTAGCAAGTTCCTGACAACACAATGTCACCTACCTTAACTTTAACTCCATTACACAGTGAA
The DNA here is from genome assembly GCA_036785275.1 of Cancer borealis. Taxonomy (NCBI): domain Eukaryota; kingdom Metazoa; phylum Arthropoda; class Malacostraca; order Decapoda; family Cancridae; genus Cancer; species Cancer borealis. The sequence goes on along the minus strand of JAXIVD010000673.1, from coordinate 58,287 downwards.
AGATCAAGGACAAAGATAAAGGTCAAGAAAAGATAAAAAAAAAAAAAAAGGTCGCCATTAATAATCCCATTGTACTATATTTTGAACACTGTCAACGCTGCCCGACGACCTGTAGGTTTTTCAAAGATTCATAACTGACAAAACACACCACAACTTCGTAAAACTTCACCAACTTTATCAATTCTTAACCTGTGAATCTCAAAAGTCAAGGTCAGGAAAAAGAATACAGATATCAGCTGCTGGAGGGAAGGTACCTTGTGCTCATGTTGTTATCACTCCTACTACTACTGCTGTTGGTGGTGATGGTGTTGTTGGTGTTACTACGACTACTACAACTATTACAACTGTCATTACCACAGCCACTGCTACTGTTAAGGTCATTGCCGTTCCTGTTGTGTCTGTTGTTCCTCCGTTGTCTGAGAATTATTTATACATGAGTCGTTTATATCACTTATGTGCTGTAATAATTGTCTGTCCTTAGCACGTAGCAATTGTCACGTTTGTACTGTGTGTGTGTGTGTGTGTGTGTGTGTGTGTGTGTGTGTGTGTGTGTGTGTGTGTGTGTGTGTGTGTGTGTGTGTGTGTGTGTGTTTTTTTTTCCGCCATAAATGATGGTAATTGAATATGATAATTGTTTTGCAATATATTAATGGCTGCACATAATGAAATGAAATTAAAAAAAACTGTTTAATATTGCACTTTATTAATATTCAAAATGATATTACCGTCTGTGTTCTTGAATTACCATCATTATTATCATCATCTATTTTATTCCGGTACATTAGCATCATTATTGTCTTTTGTAATTGTACCTGAGAAATTATCGAGAATGTTGCTATTATTACACACACACACACACACACACACACACACACACACACACACACACACACACACACACGCACACGCACACACACTCTACACTTCCTTTTCTTTAATTTCCTTTCTTTTCCTTTCCCATCCCCTTCCCTTTCCTTCCCTTCCCTTCCCTTCTCTTCCCTTCCCTTCCCTTCCCTTCCCTTCCCTTCCCTTCCCTTCCCTTCCCTTCCCTTCCCTTGCCTTCACCCAATTACCGTCTGTCACTTAAACCTAGACGATATTTTTTTTTTTTTTCTTTTCACTTGTTTATTTTTATTCTTTATTATTTTTTTTCGTTTTACTTGATGATCTGCTGACACAAGGTAGCGTAGCGAAGGGAGTCAAGGTTATCATCACCTCCATCTTGCACCTGCGACCGCCAAGGTGAAGGGAGGGGAAGGGGAGGGAAGGGGAGGGGAAGGGGAAGGGGAAAAGGAAGGGGGAAAGCTATAGGAGTGAAGGGAGGCAAGGGAAGGATGAAAGAGTGGAGCAAGGATAGAAGGATTGAGGCAAAGGAAGGATGAATTGAGGAATGTAAGGAAAGGAGGAAGAATGAAGGATTGGGAGAAGGAGAGAGATAATGGAAGGGAAGGAAGGAAGAAGGAGGGAAAGAATGGAGGGTACAACAGAATGTGAGGTTGAGATACGTTAAGGAAATAAGGAAAGGAAAGGTGAAAAGACGAAGGACCTCAGAATAAAATGAAAGAAAGGAGAGAGGAAAAAAAAATTAATATAGTTAAGGAAAACAGAGTGGTGAGAGACAGAAGAAAAGGGGAAAGTGTTTTTTTTTACTGAAGGAAAAGTAAGAAATTAGTAAGTGAGGAAAAAATAAGTGTGCATGAAGGGAAAAAACGTGTCGGGTGAAGAATGGAGGAAAGTTTATGTCGGTGGCGCGACTTGTTATGAGGGAGAGAGAGAGAGAGAGAGAGAGAGAGAGAGAGAGAGAGAGAGAGAGAGAGAGAGAGAGAGAGAGAGAGAGAGAGAGAGAGAGAGAGAGAGAGAGAGAGAGAGAGAGAGAGAGAGAGAGAGAGAGAGAGAGAGAGATATGGAGAAAGCCAGACACACACACACACACACACACACACACACACACACACACACACACACACACACACACACACACACACACACACACAGCCGATGGTTTACATGTCCCTATCAACCCTTCCTGTAATCAGCCACACGTCACCATCTCAAGGGAAGACGAGGAGGAGGACGAGGAGGAGGAGGAGGAGGAGGAGGAGGAGGAGGAGGAGGAAGAAGAAGGGTGATATGCTGTCCGCCATGCTAATGAGGAGTACCACCTTGTTTGTCGATTAGAACCTCTCCAGCTCCCTCGTCCGCAGATTCTAGTGAGGTTTTCTCCTCCTCCCCGCAGCGTGTCACTCTAAACTCACGCTAATCATATTATTCCAAGTCTCGCTCTGCATTCTCTGCTATACTGGAGGTGAACTTAAGACCAGAGTTGAGACCGCTCTCCTAGGTTTAAGTAAGGTGCTAATTCCGTCCATGTTCCTTGCATAAGATGTGTGAGGAGTCCTACTAAGCCTCTTAACATCCCTGTACACTCCCTTGCAGGTTCTTACGTGGCGTCTCAATGTTAGGTGTTATGTAACTATTAATATGTATCTAGTGATGTGGTTTAATTGTTATTCTGTTGCATGGTTCCTTTGGGTTTCTTTTTCATTTGAGTGTTCTGGTTCATGGTTGCAGTTTGTTATGTACTGTTGTTGCATCGTCACACATTTTTTTCTGTACTTTTAATCATGAATATTCTCTTATGTTTTCTTTTCACTTTCTTTTGATGGTTTCTTTCCTACTTTAGGTTTTTTCCAGAATCATGGTTGTTCCCATTGTTCCCGCCAGATTTTAAGTTCAAACAGCCATTTGTTTGTCTACATGTATTGCTCTACATTCACCACCATGAAGCTTGCCCGCCTTAAACCTTTCCTTTATCTCTTAACACAATGCTGGAACTACAGGACAGAACGTTAACAATGTTGTAGAAATCACTGTAGGAATGGTGCCACGTGTTCAGCTTACAGGAACTGCTCGTTTCACCCAACAAAACGTGCGGAGAGACCAGAGCTGAGTCCTAGATTTTTCTCACTTAAGGACAAAGGATTCTAGGGCTTAGGATACGCACGAGACAAATGGAATGTTCCCAAGAGGACTTAAAAACATTAAGTACAAGGCGTAAAAAAGACCGAATTCGTTATTTTGTCGTGTGAATGTTTTTTTGTTTATTTTTTTTATATATTTTCACTTTTGTTTCGGTTAAGCTTCTTCTATTTTCTTGAGGGTAAAGTTTTGAGTTGCGTCGCGTGGAAGGATTGGAGGTTGGAAAACTTTTTTGCCGACCAGGTAGTGAAGGAAAGGAGGAGGAGGAAGATGAGAGGAGAGAAGAGGAGAGGAGAAGAGAGACAGACAAAAACAGATGTAGGTAAGGCAGAGGTTAATTTATATACTGCTCTCTCTTTTTCTCTCTTTCTCTTTTATTATTATTTTCTCTCTCTCTCTTTCTCTCTCTCTCTTCCACTCATTTATTTCGTCTGCTAATTTCTTCTTTGTTTCATTATTAGTCACATCATTATTTTCTCCTTCATCTTCGTTGTTAATTTTCTCTCTCCTTCCTCCTCCCTTTCTTCTTGGTTATCTCCCTCTCCTCATGTCACCTTTTTCTTCATTATTTTTTACGGGGGGGCCTTCTCTATTTTTTTTCTCTCTCATTCCTTTCTATTATTCCTCCACACAGCTTCCATTTCCCCTTCACGTTTTTGCTTATGTTGTCATTTTCTCCATTTGCACCCCTTCCCTTCCCTTCCCTCCCTTCCCTTCGCTTCGCTTACCTTCCCTTCCCTTCCCTTCCCTTCCTCTCTATTCTGCACCCAACCCTTGTCCCTCTCCTCCCTTCCCCTCCTACTCCTCCCCTCAACTCCCCTCCATTCCCTACCTCTCTATTGACTTCTATTGTGCGGCCAACCACGCTGAGCTGACCTTGAGAATTGGTTCACTGCAATGTGTGTGTGTGTGTGTGTGTGTGTGTGTGTGTGTGTGTGTGTGTGTGTGTGTGTGTGTGTGTGTGTGTGTGTGTGTGTGTGTGTGTGTGTGTGTGAACTAGGTCCGTACATGTTGCTTTTATCAATGTTCATGGTTACATTTTAAATTGAGGCCAAAACACACACACAACACACTCTCGTTCATATGTATGTATGTATGTATGTATGCATGTATGTGTGAATGAATTAATGGATGGATGGACGTGTATGTATGTATATATGTACATCAACACATTTATACATATGTACGTACGCTTCTGACATCCGTTCACAATACACACTCATGCAAGAACCTCACGTATCCATCATCAAAATCTCTTTCAAAACGCATCCCTTTTACTCTGTTCACCCTTGTCATTTTCTCATCTCCATCCACATTTTTTTCTCTTATTTTACACCCATCCCTACGTGCCTTCTCCTCCCCTCCCCTTCCTGCCTGCTGTAATGACTCTGATGGGCACTGATTGCTCTCCCAGGGTGGGGCAGGGCTCTCCTGTCACCTACGACCTCCAAACACACTACTACCCTCGCACTGCTTCACCGCTCTTGCCTCCGCTCCGTCTAGCCTACACCCACCTCCTCCTCCTCCTTTGTATTGGTGGTGCTTGTCTCAACTCTATCAATTTAAGATATTCTGTGTAATTATAATACTGTTTCAATTATATTTATTATCATGCTTAATTGGGGTTCTTCCTTGAATATTATAGGAAATTGTGACAGGAATTTCCGTGTACGTGTGTGTACGTGCGTGGCATTAGTAAAAGGATGGATGGTCATTGGTTCATGGATGAATTGTCTATCTCGTGATTGGTCCGTTATTTTTGTCGTCATTAGTATTGTTTTTTTACGTGATTATGATCAGTATTTCATTAACGTAGAAAATTTATTTGTTAAGGGGAGACATATTTGATTATAAAAAAAGAAGAATATCTAATGTAAAGAAATATGCTTAAAAAAGTATCGTTACTGATTAATTAAATATAGAAAAGTTCTGGTGCTTCTTCCTTAAATTAAGAAAAATATTATATTGTTCCCTTCTTATACAAAAAAAAAATATTGATACTCCTTGAACGAAAAAAAAATTAAATTGAAAAAGTTCTATTGATTCCCTTAAATGAATAAAATATTTTGCTATTCCCTTAGAGAAAAAAACACATCTATGTTTGGTTCTTATTTTTATTCTTTTTTACATATTTTATTATTTTATTTTCCTTATCATTGATTTATTGTTGTGATATCCAGTCTTATATTTACGAAGAAAAAAATTTATTTCGTGTATATATATCATATGTTACGATGCTTTTAACCTTCACTCGTGTGGGTAATAAAGTGTCTTAATAATAACATAACTTCGAAGAAATCACCAACTTTTTCGACAGTCTTAATTAATTCCTAAGAAAAAGATGATGGAAGAATGGCAAGAAAAAAGACCTTATAATATATTTTTTCTGTAGTTCTCTGTCACCTGTATAAATCAGAGCCAAAATTAGTCATTCAGTCAGTCATCCGATTCCTATACACACACACACACACACACACACACACACACACACACACACACACACACACACACACACACACACACACACACACACACACACATACACACACACACACACACACACACACACACACACACACACACACACACACACACACACACGTAATTCATTTTCCTTCCCACGTCAATAAGAAGCTACATAACTACATGAATGCACCTCGTCGTCCATTGATGCATAATTAATTAACAAGTAGAAAATATATTACCAAACACATTTTTCTCTCCTGACTTGGTCGCCTCAGATTGAACTTCCTGAGCTCTTGATCCAAAAGGTAGAGTTAATTAAACATTTAAATCTGTACTGAGTCAGTGATGCGTATTAGTGTAATCTATCTTAATAAAGTTACACATTCTGTTAACGCGACATTGAAGGTTATCGGAAAAGGATTTATTTTCTCCATTTAAAGTCAATTACGGGATAGACAGGATTGAAACTGGTCTTGTACAACTGCTATTAAACATTTTACGAAAGGTTTCAGGGTAAAACTATTGTGCTGTGTTTGAATGATTTATGATGAGTTAATGTTGGTTTGAGGTTCATTTTCACCTCCTCACTGACTCACTGAAGCCGTCCATTGGGTAAGTAAGGTAATTAAAGTATGTCGTTAAATAGTTTATTGTTTCACTTTTATTCCATTTGCAGAGTATAAAAAGTTGACGCTATGATTAACTTTGCAGGTCATCCATTATCATACTTAATGTCGGTCGGTTGCCTTTGTGTTGAGCCTTGGTTGGGTTTAGTTAAGCTTGCTACTGTCGTGTCAATAGTTATGTTTTTTTAGTAGTGGTACATTCAAATACTGTTGTCAGAATGTTTAAGTAGGAATTTAATCCCCAAATATATTATTAATATATTTTCTCTTTCTCTGTATTAACATTTATTTATTTTTTTCTTCTTCATCTTTTTTTTCATCTTGTTCTTGTTTTTGTTGTTCTTGTTCTTGATCTTGTTCTTGTTCTTGTTCATCTTTTTATTATCAAATTTTTTTTTTCTAAAGTAAACCTTTTTCCATATTTCGATAAACTATTCATGTCTCCTCCTCCTCCCCCCCTCCTCCTCCTCCTCCTCCTCCTCCTCCTCCTCCTCCTCCTCCTCCTCCTCCTCCTCCTCCTCCTCCTCCTGTTGTTGTTGTTTCGTATTTCTGTCCTATTATTCAGTTTCTACATGTTACAGTATTGAATGACCTGCTCCTTTAAGCCTCTCCTCGTTTCGCTGCCTGCTCGTACGTCCTACCTGCTTATCGGACGTGTAAAGGCTTGTCTATTCCAGGAGGGTGACAGCAGGGAGGGAGAGCCGATCGACTATTAGCAATTCTAAACTTGAAATGTCCTCGTCTCTTCGCGTCCTCCCCTTGCTATCTATGTCAGGGGATTAAAACAACCGTGACCTCATGTTTATCTGATGTCTCTCTCCAGGCTGTTTTATTTATATCCAGATCTCCATATTCTCAACCATTTATCCTTGTCATTCTTCAACTCTCCACTATTAATGCCACTTGTCTGCTTTCGTCTGCGTATTTTTTTTCTCTTTCTCTCACTCAGTTATTCCTTCCTTTCTTCACTTTTCTGCGTCTTTATCTTTCGTTCCGTCTTCCTTACGTCCTTCACCGTTTACCTAGTTGTCACACGAGGTCGTATGTGACGCCTGTTTTTCTCCCTTTCACCAGAACGAGAGAAACTAAGAGTCAGCTCACGGGTCGGTTCGCATGCAACACCCATCTCCACGAAGCTGTGTTGTAAATCTTACATCCACGACCTCAACATTATCGAGAATAGCGTTCCTACACGTCCAGCACCTTCTCTTCTTGCCCTCCTTCCTTCTAATCTCACTTTAATCCTTCCTCCACGGCGTCCTCATGATGTCCTTGCAAATGTCCTTCTCCAAAATGCATCAGTCTTCAATGAGGCCTTGAGAATGCCGTGTGAGCGACCCTCCCTCTTAGGCCCCTCATCGTCCCCTTTCTTCTTGTCTTTTTAAGGGGTTTTTCTGCCTTACTTTACATCGAAATGGACTTTTTAAGCTGCCAGGGACCTAAATAGAGTGAGAATTACCACCTCGCTTCCCGCTTTATAACTTAACATAATAGGTAATGCGATTAAAAGATTTCTTAGTATTATGTATTGTTTTATTATTTTCATCATTCAATTAGTGATGCTTTCAAATGTTGACGTATATCCATGTGCTTTGATGTCTGTCTATTCATTGAAATACGGTCTCGAAATAATTCATAAGTGCTTCATGTTAATTAAATACAGGAATGTGATAATTCTGGCTTATCAATGCTGAAAATTTATGCTTTCAACATTATATATACAGTTTGTTCCAATTTTAAAAAAGGTCTTTACTACTATTACTACTATTACTACTACTACTACTACTACTACTACTACTACTACTACTACTACTACTACTACTACTACTACTACTACTACTGTTATTTGCATTATTGTTTTTATTATTAATGTTAAAACGCTATCAAAACACTCGGCCATTTCAGTCAAACTATTTTTACCAACCAAACTCAAAAAGTGTGGTTTATCAGGAACTCATTAGCCGCACACACGCACCAATCACGGCTTCTATGTTGTGTAGCTTTTTTTCTTCGCCCCCTAATATGATAAGAGGAATAACAGATGTGCTCTTATTTCCTTTCATTTACGATATTTTTTCACGGTATTGCGCAAAATTTGGGTGAATCGTATATTACATTTTAGTTTACTGGAAGAGGAGAAGCAGACGAAAGAGCAGAAGAAAAAAATTATTTGAGAAGATTTTTCATGATAAGGTCTTTTTGGGGAAACTTTACATCGTCTTCTTCGCAAAACTACGGAAACTTTGTCTTCGCGTGAGGGGATCAAAGTTAGGTTGAATCTGGGTTCGGTATTCTATGGCTTCGAAGCTTCGTGATCGAATAGGAACCAATATTTTTGGGGGGGTCACTTTTTTTAATACTATTTTTTTTTGTCAGGATACGAGAATAATTACCGCGAAACGTGCTCCATAGTGTGTGTGTGTGTGTGTGTGTGTGTGTGTGTGTGTGTGTGTGTGTGTGTGTGTGTGTGTGTGTGTGTGTGTGTGTGTGTGTGTGTGTGTGTGTGTGTGTGTGTGTGTGTGTGTGTTGAATACTCCGGTTTCAGTACTTTTAATAAGCACTAACTTTGACTCACACAACAATCATTATAAGTAAAAACAATTATATTTTTCTGGAAGCCATCTCTCTCCTCCTTTGAATATTACACTCAGTCATTAAAAAAAAGTCACTCTGCCATTGTTTAATTAATTCAAAAGCTGGAAAAAAATGAATGCAAAGTAACTGAGAAACTAATTTTTTTTTTAGAAATATGTGTTGTAGTATTAATATAGTTAGTTATGTATAATTATCTATCTTTTTTTTTCAATGTACGTAGAATTTCTAGACTTTCCTCCGATTGCTATGTAAGTTTTTACTTTTTTTACGTATTATTTTGGAGCAAACAATTCTTTTTAGTATTTTTAACATGATCTTCCTTTCTCTCTTTTTTTCTTCTTCAATCTTTCTCCTTCTTCTGTTTCTAAGTCCTCCTGCCCCTCCTATTCCTATTTTTGCTTTTCCTCCTCCTCCTCCTCCTCCTCCTCCTCCTCCTCCTCCTCATTCATCAGTCTAGTATTATTTTTAGAACGTCCACTCCCACTCTTCATCTTACTCTTCCTTCGTCAGTGGTTCAGTTTTTTTCTCCCACATATGTTCCCCTCTGTAAACACTCTCACCTTACAACACTATCCTTCTCTCCCTTCCTCTCGTCTCTCTCTCTTTTCCTTCCTGAGCAAAGTTTCCTCACCTCTTTTTTCATTTTTTTCCTTTTTTTTCCGTCTCTCTCGCTCATAAACTTACACTCCTTTTCCTAATCCTCTTTTTCTTTACTCCTTCCTTTCTTCCTTCCTTCCTTCCTTCCTTCCTTTCTCTTGCATCTCATTTTCATCTTGTTTCTCCTGTTTTTTTTATTCCATGCTTGCCTTCGCAGTTTTCTCAAGTCAAACACTTCTATATTGACACCTTTCCCAGAAGTTCATGTTGAAATTCAGCTTCAGATATGCTCGAGCCTTGAATTCACTCCTGGAAATTCTGTGTGTTGATTCCTTTGGCTCCGCCCGAAAGAAAGTGTTTCATTATCTTTCACCAACAGACGCTGACGAGATGCAGCTGACGTGGTGGTGGTGGTGGTGGTGGTGGTGGTAAAGAATATGTTATTTTGCATTTTTCTTTTTCTCCCTGTAAGATTTTTCGTGTTTTTGTATTTGTGGAATATGTGTGTATGTATGTATGTATGTATGTGTGTGTGAGTAGGTGGGGGAACGTTATGATAATTATACTTTTTTTTTTACCTTTGTCAGTGTTATTGAACATATGAAATTCACGCTTTGTGTTTCCGCGCAC
>JAXIVD010000673.1:45000-48194 GCA_036785275.1 Cancer borealis | reverse complement strand
GTACGAATGAGGGAGGGAAGAGAGGAAAGGATAACATGTACAGGAAAAGATAAGGAAAAATGAGGGAAAGAATGTGTTGAGGGAAAGAAGAAAAGAAAGGAGGGAGATAAGAATGAGAGAGGGAAGAGAGACAAAAGAAGAGTAAGGAAATAAAGTAGGAATAACAGAGAAAGGGAATGAATAACGGAGAGAAGAAGAAGGTAGGAAATGAGGGATAGAAGAGAAGAGAAGAGAAGAGAAGAGAAGGAAGAGAAGAGAAGAGAAGGGAAGGGAAGGGAAGAGAAGAGAAGAGAAGGGAAGGGAAGGGAAGAGAAGAGAAGAGAAGAGAAGAGAAGAGAAGAGAAGAGAAGGGAAGAGAAGAGAAGAGAAGAGAAGAGAAGAGAAGAGAAGAGAAGGGAAGAGAAGGGAAGAGAAGAGAAGAGAAGAGAAGAGAAGAGAAGAGAAGAGAAGAGAAGAGAAGAGAAGAGAAGAGAAGAGAAGAGAAGGGAAGAGAAGAGAAGAGAAGGAAAGGGAAGGGAAGGGAAGAGAAGAGAAGAGAAGAGAAGAGAAGAGAAGAGAAGAGAAGAGAAGGGAAGGAGGGAATGAGGCCAATAAAATGAGGGAGAGAAGAACGGAATGTAGGAGAGGAAAGGAAGGGAAGGAAAGGAGGGCATTAGGGAAGGGAGGGAAGGGAGGAAGAATGTCAAAGTGAGGAAAAACAAGATAAAGACAAAAAGAAAGATAAAAGAGAGAGAGAGAGAGAGAGAGAGAGAGAGAGAGAGAGAGAGAGAGAGAGAGAGAGAGAGAGAGAGAGAGAGAGAGAGAGAGAGAGAGTAACGTTAGGAATGTAAAGAGGACTGACCGCAATTAAAGACAGAACTAATGAGATAAACTGTGAGGACACGATTAGAGAAAGTGAGAGAGAACGAGAAGGAGAGAGAAAGAGGGATGAAAGAGAGAGAAGATAGAGAAGAAGGAGTTATAAATGAAGGAGAGAAGGGAGGGAAAGGGAGAGGAAGGAAGGAAAGGAAGGAGAGAAGGGAGGGAAAGGGAGAGAGGAAGGAAGGGAAGGAAGGGAGGGAAGGTTTCACAGGAAGGAAAGAAGACCAGACTGACGTATGGAAAGGAGAAGCCACAGCACAAGTCTATCTACATCCGGACACACACACACACACACGCACACGCACACGCACACATACTCGCTCTCTCTCTCTCTCTCTCTCTCTCTCTCTCTCTCTCTCTCTCTCTCTCTCTCTCTCTCTCTCTCTCTCTCTCTCTCGTATGAAATCCATTTGTCTCTCAACATCATCTCCTCCTCCTCCTCCACTTTGGAATGAGACAAGGAACGAAGAGATAAGGAGGGAGGAATAGGAGAGGAAAGGAGTGAAGGAGAGATGAGAGGGAGAGAGAAATAATGGCGGGGTTCCGGTATTCAAGGAGGAGGAAAGATGGAGGAAAAAAGGAGGAAGGGAATGGAGAGAATGGAGGAAGAGTGAAGCGAAGAATAGAATTCCGCGAAATGTAAGAGATGAAAAGAAGAAGAAGAAGAAGAAGAAGAAGAAGAAGAAGAAGAAAAAGAAGGAGAAGAAGAGGAAGAGGAGAAGGAAGAAGAAGAGGGCTAGAAAATTGGATATAAAAAAAACAAAAAAAGGACTACAAAGAAGTTACAAAGAAAACAACAACAAAAACAAAACCAAGTAAAGACCAACACACACACACACACACACACACACACACTCTTTACCTACCCTTTAAAACACGTCACACTACCCACCTGTTTACCTGAGACACAACATACACTGGCCTTCAACCCTTCCTTCTCATATCCCCTCATCCCTCCCTCCCCTTACCTGCCCTCACCTCCCTTACCTATATAATCTAAACTGGTACATAACACACCTTCTCATATCATCCCACCTCCTCCTCCTTTACCTTCCTCTATACATATATTTACATCTGAACTTCTCTTTCCTCCTTCTACTCCTAATTCCCTACACATGTTTGCATCTCATTTTGTACAGGTGTGCTCGTCCTCCTTACCTGAGTCAATGTCCAAGGGCTCCTCGCGTGTGTCTGGCTCATCCTCATGGTCTGAGGAGAGGGAACGGAGTAGGGATGGGGCGCCTCCTTCCTCTTCATCTGATTCCACACTCTCGCATCTTGGCATGTGGCGCCCTCTGGCCTTCTTTCTGCGGGGGAAGGAAGGGAGAGTGTGAGTGGTGGGCGTGGGTTTGTGTGTGTGTGTGTGTGTGTGTGTGTGTGTGTGTGTGTGTGTGTGTGTGTGTGTGTGTGTGTGTGTGTGTGTGTGTGTGTCGTAGTGTATATCCTGACTTTTATTTAATTAATTTATTGCAGAAACACGAGCAATTAAGCGACAGATGAAAATGCAACTCACCACCACTACCACCAGTAATAATAATAATAATAATAATAATAATAATAATAATAATAATAATAATAATATTAATAATAATAATAATAATAATAATAATAATAACAATAATAATAATAATAATAATAATAATAATAATAATAATAATAATCATAAGGGACCAATGTGCACTAAAAGGATGTAACAAAGTCTTTCCTTTAGTCACGTGTCCTTCAGCAGCGTAGGGAAGAAGGGAGGGAAGGGAGGGAGAGAGGGAGGGAACGAAGGAGAGATGAGAAGGAGGAAGAGAGGGAGGGAGGGAAGGAGAGATAAGAGGGAAGGAAGGAGGGAGGAAGGGATAGCTGTGGACTTATATTAATTAGTTCATCCTAATTAACCAGCTTCTCTAGTTCTCAAGTTACGGGAGTTCCATCATCATTATTATTATCATCATCATTATTGTTATCATTAGTCATTATTATTATTATTATTCAATGCTATAGCGCTTTTCTTTTGTTTCTCATACTATTTTCCTATCGGCTTTTATATGAACTTGTAATTCTTCATGATTTCAAACTTTCCGTAAATATAAGCGGCTAGATAATTAATGTTGGTGTCATCATTATCTCTCTCTCTCTCTCTCTCTCTCTCTCTCTCTCTCTCTCTCTCTCTCTCTCTCATACACACACAGCCACCTCGCCGCCACCATACACCACCATCACCACTTAGGTCCAGCACTTTCCTCCGCTAAACAATTCCCATCACCACCACCACCACCACCACCAACCACCACCACCACCACCACCACACCACCAACCACCACCACCACCACCACCACCACCAT
>JAXIVD010000673.1:17500-42500 GCA_036785275.1 Cancer borealis | reverse complement strand
GGCCCATATAAACACAGTGATGCGGCTGGTGCTGGCTGCTACTACTACTACTGTTGATGTGGTGGTGGTGGTGGTGGTGGTGGTGGTGAGGGTGTCATGAGAGCGGCCATTACGAAGGTGCAGGAGGCAGGGGTGAAGGGGGGGGGGGCGATCCGGGACACACGCGGTGGAACACAAGCCAGCCTTGTTTCGAGTCCTTGTTGGTCCTGCAAGCGGCCCAGGGAGGGGGTCGACCCTTTCTCTTATGCTGCCCACAACCCTCCGTCAACACCACCACCACCACCATCACTATCTTCACGTACTTCCCCACCTTCAAACCTAATGCGTCCCCACACCCTTTACCCATTATCTTGCCTTAACCTGACGCCAGGCCAAACACACACACACACACACATGCCCGGCAGACAGGCACTCCAGAATAAGCAGCACCACTGTGTCATGACCACGAACACACACACGTCCACCATGAAGCACACAGTTACAACGTGCTGCTACGGCCTAGCGGTGAACACACACGCGCGCGCGCGCACACGCACGCACGCACGCACGCACACACACACACACTCTCCGTGGATCAGTGGTAAACAGCTTCGCCTGCCAAGGTGTAGGTTCGAATCCCGCTCAGATCGCTAAGGATTTTTCACTGCCAGGAGTGGTTACCATTCCTTTAAGCAAGGGGATGGGTGTGTGTGATGTGTGAAGAGATCTCAGTCTTACCCATAGATCCGTCTCTATGAACTCTGAGCTCCTTCGGGGAGGGTGATGGCTGACGATCACGAGTCCAGCGCGTGATCCTCCAGACCATGATAAATACACACACGACACAGCCACGTAACACCGCTATACCAACACACACGCTCACACTCCAGTACCGGCAACATTACACAGGAAATGACACTCGCAACAAAATGAGCGTTGCACAGATAGCACCCCGATCAAAGACTGCACTACACACTCAGTAAACCACGCGCACAACACCCTCCACAATATCTTGGGCAACACAGACCCCGGGGCCGCAGCACACCACACCTGCCCGCGTCCAGGTTACTGGGACGTCCCCGCGCTCATCACCAAGTCACACCTCACTGCCCACACAGACGTTCCGGTGGCGCCTTATACATCCGAGACACAGGCAGGATAACGTGACGACTGCTTTGCTTTACTCCACAACTTCGCGGGGCTGTGGGCGTGGCAAGCAGAACACCGACCACAAATAACAACCTAAATATGAGGTGAAGCTAACCACCACTATCATACTACCCCACTCCACACTAAGTACTATTACCACCACCACCACCACCACCAGGATCACCGAATCTTGAAACACTTCGTCACTTCCCTTTTTTCTCTCCCTTTCTCTCTTTGTAGCACTGTAAGTCTTAGGATGAAGGACACATCGTGAGGAACAACCAACAGCCAGTCCTACTTACACCTTTATCTGCCTGACTCACATCCTGCCCATCCACCACTACCTCCACTATCACACACACACACACACACACACACACACACACACACACACACACACACACACACACACACACACACGTAGTACACGCTGGAAATGATATCACTCCCTAACACACACACACACACACACACACACACACACACACACACAACACACACAACACACACACACACACACACACACACACACACGATCACCACAACCAGCACTACCCACACTTTAGGGAGCCTCTTAGTCCCTGACCCCCCTCACAACACAGCCACTACCACACTGAAGGCTTGGCAAACTGCTTATCAATGACGTCCTTACTCTTATCAGTCCACCGGCCTCTTCCGCAGACAGATTCGTTGCAGCACCCATCACTATACCAACCATCACACACACACACACACACACACACGTAGCCTTTCCCAGGTGAAGTGGTGAATGGGTGGGCGCGTCCATTCACCTTGTTTGTAGTAGTGTTCATTTTTCTACCTTTCTATTTTATCTCTCCATCTTTTGCCCCGTTTTTTCTGTGTGTGTGTGTGTGTGTGTGTGTGTGTGTGTGTGTGTGTGTGTGTGTGTGTGTGTGTGTGTGTGTGTGTGTGAGGTGGTTTGCATCTGTTTTTTTTTCTTTCTTTCTTTCTTTTCCAGTACGTGATGGGGGGGTGTGGGGTTGCAGAGTGGAGAAAGAGGGGTGAAAGAAATGAAGGGGGGATATTGAACGAGGAAAAAACTCTCTCTCTCTCTCTAATCTAGATAAGGTCGTTATCAGATCTTATCACCGACTCAGGACCATTTTCTTCACGACCCAAGATCATGGAGTATAATTGTTCTCTCTCTCTCTCTCTCTCTCTCTCTCTCTCTCTCTCTCTCTCTCTCTCTCTCTCTCTCTCTCTCTCTCTCTCTCTCTCTCATTAATTACCGTTCCCATTCCCTTGTTTGCTAGTGAAAAAGAAAAATACTCAAGATGCAGCAGAAAGTTTCCCCTCTACCAAAACATTTAAATCCTAGCGGAGAGAGAGAGAGAGAGAGAGAGAGAGAGAGAGAGAGAGAGAGAGAGAGAGAGAGAGAGAGAGAGAGAGAGAGAGAGAGAGAGAACCACCACTCCTTTAGGCAGGAAAATATTGTAAAAAAATAAAAATAAAAATCAATATGAAATAAACCAAGAAAATCAACACACACACACACACACACACACATCGAACCCCATAGATGGCACCACAGGCAACCTCACATCCCTTACCCCTAAACACTAACCCCCACAGAGAGAGGTGCAAAGGGTAGCTAACATAGACACTCCTTACCCCCATACCACCCACGCCCACCACCCACCCACGCCCACCACCCACCCACCCACGCCCACCAAGGCCTCTGAGACTCATTATCTTAAGTAATCACTGGAGGGGGACCATTGGAGGGACGTAACTTAAAGGTCTAATTACACTCGAGCCAAGAATTCAGGAGAGGCAAGGTCAGCCTCAGCAAGCCAGAATGTCACCCTAGAATCCTCCTCCTCCTCCTCCTCCTTCTTCCTTCTCTTCCTCCTCCTCTTCACGACCTCCCTCAAGACCCACGGCGCCACCATCACATACCCCCCTACCTCGTCTCTACTTTGCACACCCTCCTCCTTCTCCCTCCCTCCCTCCCTCCTCCTCCTCCCTCCCTCCTCCTCCTCCTCCTCCCTCCTCCTCCTCCTCTTGAAGCCCCGGCGTTCTGGTCTTGTCGGTGGGGGATTATGTCCTCTTAGTGCTTCCACCGCGGCCATTACTACACCAAGCCATCTTTTGCCTTTCACCGAGAGAGAGAGAGAGAGAGAGAGAGAGAGAGAGAGAGAGAGAGAGAGAGAGAGAGAGAGAGAGAGAGAGAGAGAAAAATCGTTTTGGTCTCCAGGAAGTACCAACACCAGGCTAAGGAGAGGAAGAGGAGGGGGAGGAAGGAAGACAAGGAGGAAAGAAGGGAGTAGAAAGGAATAGGTGGAGTATTGGGGAAGGGGGGAGGGGGCGGGGGAGGAGGGGGCGGGAGAGGAGGGGGCGAGGGAAGACCGCTTGCCCCCAGGATGTCAAGGTTAGCGCATCACAAACCTGAGAAGGGGAGAGAGGGGAACTGACAAGGCTGGGAGGGGCGGGGCGGGGCGGGGCGAGGCGGGGCGGAGCGAGGCTGAGTATCGCTTATCCATCTCTATCACCAACAAACAAATAAATGGACGCGAATATAAATACAACACAAACAACCTTTCCCATTTCTTTTTTCAACTACCAATTGACGTTTTTTTCCTTTCAATTCATTAATACCACGATACCATTACCTAACTCACTAACTAACGAACGAATAAACGAATGAACGAGCTCTTCCAACGCGTTACTTAAATAAACATGTGTATGACTCAAACAAATACCAGAGCTTCTGAAATCCCCACCTCTTAGCGCTCTCCTTCACTTTCTTCCTACTACTACTACTACTACTACTACTACTACTATTACTACAGCCGCTGCGACCGCCCACCACAACCACCACTATCTGAGAGGATGGAACAAGCCACATAATTGGAGGTAACACGTCCACTAATCACCGGAGAGTCGCGTGTAGGTATAACTATATAGGTACTTTAGCTACTGCTGCTGCTGCTGTTATTTATGCACAGGTTAAAACAATGGCTGGCGGCGCTAACACACGACATGGCAAGACGGAAACGCACTACAGATAATGACTTCTTAAAACTATTTCTCTCTCTCTCTCTCTCTCTCTCTCTCTCTCTCTCTCTCTCTCTCTCTCTCTCTCTCTCTCTCTCTCTCTCTCTCATGGCCGGGGACTGCCACGCCAGGACCACAAACTGATGTAATAGCAAACAGTATCATTCTGCCATGTCCTGTACACTCGAAGCTAAATGGAGGCATGAATCTTAGCCTTGTCCTCGCGTCCTCGTTGCCTGAGAGAGAGAGAGAGAGAGAGAGTGAGAGAGTGAGAGAAAGAGAGAGAGAGAGAGAGAGAGAGAGAGAGAGAGAGAGAGAGTAACTTCTACTCTACACAGTTTAGCCGCCGTGCTGTTCCAGAGTGTCACGGGGAAGTTACGTGAAGTTATTGCAGGGCATGTGAGAAGCTATAGTGTGTGTGTGTGTGTGTGTGTGTGTGTGTGTGTGTGTGTGTGTGTGTGTGTGTGTGTGTGTGTAAGTACTTCCACCACAACGTTACCATCACTATCACTGTCTACTATCACCACTACCACAACCACTATCACCAATTCCACCACCACCACCACCACCATATTGCGTCAACCAGAAAAATTCACCATAATGAATACGTAAGATATAAAAACATTGATCACATGAATAAAATAAAATAAACCACACACACACACACACACACACACACACACACGGGGTGGAAGGTCGGCCATTGGTGTCGCTGCTACAACTTTAATCTCCACCCCTTTTACTAAGAAACACACACACACACACACACACACACACACACACACACACACACACACACACACACACACACAAAGATCGTCCGAGCGGCACAAGTTACAGCAAGACACTGAGACTATGATGTGTGTGTGTGTGTGTGTGTGTGTGTGTGTGTGTGTGTGTGTGTGTGTGTGTGTGTGTGTGTGTGTGTGTGCGTATAAATATCTGTTTACCACCTCCCACATCCGGTTATAATGCGGGTATATGATAAAGCCAAGACTATGAAAAAATAATAATACACACACACACACACACACACACAGGATCCCTAGGTGTGGGTGGCGAGAGTGCAGGGAAGGAGAAGGGAAATACCGGAATCAGCTGACTTTTACCCTCCTGACGTCAGATCAACAGCCTGACGTCAGCTCAACAGCCTGCCTCACTCCACCCTCCTCTCACACCCACCAGGAAAACACATACAACCACACCAAACAGATAAAAAAACACACCCATAACCACACTATTATACCTAAGCCACAACACCCAGCAAGGCATACATACATACACCCACAACCACACCATCACACCACCGCCACCACACACTGCAGCCCGCAAAAGGATATCGCCTAATTTGACTATCATTTTCTATATGCTACTCAAAGGGGAAGTGTAACTATACTTTCTTGTGCTACACTCTTACATACCACACCCTCTACCACACCTCATTACCTTATACCACTGATAAATAAATACCACAGTTATATATAATTAAGTCACATCTCCCTTGATCAAAACGGAAGCAGATAACGAGACATAAAATAACTTGATAATTCGTACTACTGAAACACTGCATTGTTCTTATACTTTCCACTGGTACCTACCTACCTACCCACCGATAAGCACTGATTAGAGCCAGGTAAGGAGCGGATGTAAGAAAGGGAGAGATAAGGGTAGAGGGAGGAAGGGAGGCTGAGAGATGAGTAGTGTGTGTGTGTGTGTGTGTGTGTGTGTGTGTGTGTGTGTGTGTGTGTGTGTGTGTGTGTGTGTGTGTGGATGCAGACGACTCTCCCCACGTGTTCTGTTTCCAATAAAAGCACGTCCCCCTCCAGCCCACGTCAGTGCACTCGCTAAAATTAAGAGTTCCCTCTCCCTCTACCTACACTCCCACCCCTCCACACACACACACACACACACACACACACACACACACACACACACACACACACACACACACACACACACACCAATGGAAGGAAGGAAGAAAGGTGCATGTGTGTTTGTGTGGGAGTGTGACAGAGAGAGAGAGAGAGAGAGAGAGAGAGAGAGAGAGAGAGAGAGAGAGAGAGAGAGAGAGAGAGAGAGAGAGAGAGAGAGTACACAAAATCAACTCGTATTCACTCACTACACACATACACACACACACACACACACACACACACACACACACACACACACACACACACACACCCAAACTATTACCAACCTGAAACAGCAGTGCGATGTGTGTGTGTGTGTGTGTGTGTGTGTGTGTGTGTGTGTGTGTGTGTGTGTGTGTGTGTATGTGTGTGTGTGTGTGTGTGTGTGTGTATGTGTGTGTGGGTGTGTGTGTGTGTGTGTGTGTGTGTGTGTGTGATGTCAAAGAGAAGGTAGAGAAAGAACAGACAGAAGAAGGATGGAAAGGAGGAACGAAGGAGGATGATAGACAGACGTTAAGAGACGAGGGAAGGAGAGAAGGAGATAGAAAGGGAGAATAATTACAAACAGGAGAGGGAAACGGAGAGAAAAGTAAAAAGGGAAAGAGATCATTGAGGCAGACGAGAAGAGAAGATAAAGGGAAATAAGAGAGGAGAGAAAGGTACAAAGAAGAGACAAGAAGAATAAGGAGAGAAAGAGAAAGAGAAAGAGAAAGGAAGTGAATAAGGAACCTAACCTAACAAGGAAGAAGAAAAACAAGATATAATAACCAAGGAAAGAAAAGAAAAGAAAAACACAGAATGGGAGGAAAAAACATGAATACAGAAGAAAGGAAGAAAGGAAGGAAAGAAGAAAAAAAAAAAAAAAACAAGACACAACAACGAAGGAAAGAAAAAACACGGAATGGGGAAAGAAGACACGAAGGAATTAAAGAAAGAGGGAAGAAGAGAAACATCAGTGACAAAAAAAATAAAATAAAAAATCCTACCGCTGGAAAGGCACAAGGACATAAGGAACCGCAACTGTCACTTAGTAAACGAAAGAAAACGAGAGGCGGTGAATGGCATGTCCGTAGAGGGCGACGCAGAAAACCCAGACCAGGAAAACTCCGGCATGTGTTTACCTTTCTCTCTCTCTCTCTCTCTCTCTCTCTCTCTCTCTCTCTCTCTCTCTCTCTCTCTCTCTCTCTCTCAGGCAAGCACTCGGGAGGGGAACAAAGACACTCAACCCGGCGTGGCTGCACAACCTAAATAATCGACGCCACAAGTTTGATTCATCCCGGTTAAGGCAGCCTGATGCGTGTGTGTGTGTGTGTGTGTGTGTGTGTGTGTGTGTGTGTGTGTGTGTGTGTGTGTGTGTGTGTGTGCATGAGCGTTAGTGGACAGTTTCTAATTCTAGCAATGCAACAAAAAGATCGGGTCGGTGTGTGCATCAAGCATGACGACGCTTGAAGGCACACACACACACACACACACACACACACACACACACACACACACACACACACACACACACACACACACACCAAGACGTATGTGTGTAGTCTGTCATCCTCACCCTCACCCTCGGAACACAAACCCATTCAATGAGGGAAGCAAGAGTGGATGAAATAATCGCTTGGGGGACCTATGAGAGTGAAGAGGAACGAGGGACAAGCAGTGACGTGAAAGCTTCCCATCTCTTTAGGATAACATGTCAACTTAGCGTGTCTCTGAAGGGTGAATTAGGGTGACTTACTACAAAATACACGAGTTAGTTGTAGTAGTAGTAGTAGTAGCAAAGTAGGGTAGCATCACACGGCTGGTCTTCCTCATCAGGTGGCATGCATAGTTTTAGATGCTAGGGTCGTAAGGCAAGATGCTCCTCCTCTCAAGATGATCCCAAATCCTTCCCACGGAAAAAACACATCAATTTTACCTCCATCACGTTCTCTGCTGGAGGTGTATCGACTGTCATTCTGTCTGGTCACGTCTGTTTCTGTGGCATCTGCGCATCTACCGTAAATCCGTCCCGAAAGAGGAGAAGAAATGCACTACCAGGCAACAGAGGGCCGAGAGTCGCATTGACGGGCGGCTCAGATGAGGGGCGACGCGGCGGCAGTGTGTTAGGGCGCCATTAAGGGGGACGGGAGGAGGGAGGTGGAACATGGATAAAGGAGAGGGAGGAAGTAGATCAGTCTGCCTGCCGAGCACAGTTGTCGCCGTGAACAGAGTCAATGATCTGTAGCCCGGAGACATTGACGGCGTGGTCTTAGTAACGATGTGAATGTTGGTGGGTTACATGAAGCAGTAGTAGTAGTAGTAGTAGTAGTAATAGTAGTAGTAGTAGTAGTAGTAGTAGTAGTAGTAGTAGCTATGAAGTTAATTGCCACTTAAAGGGAGTCTACAGAAAAGGCAATATTTGTTCCTCTGCGGTAAAAAAAGAAAAGAATACGAATAAATAATATACGAATAAATACATAAATAAACAAAACAGAGCTTGTGGAACACGATTAAGACCACACAAACACAGGATTTACGCTAAAGTCATATATAAAAAAAAAGCGAGGTGAACGACTGCTTGGGAAACACACCGCTTAACGACACGAACAACCACAATAACTGGAACCCAAAGCCTCCTGGTGACCGCATCCTCACACCTCACCTCCCCTCACCGCACTCACTCATCATACTCACTCGCTGGAAAACAATACCAAGGAACAAACTTGAACTCCCCTTGGCTTTGACTCCCGAAGTTGATGTGGGCAGTACGGCTACACTCGCGGCGGTTTATCCTCTCTCTCTCTCTCTCTCTCTCTCTCTCTCTCTCTCTCTCTCTCTCTCTCTCTCTCTCTCTCTCTCTCTCTCGATGCAACCTCAGTACATGTGACTAAAGGGTGATAACTAAGCCACTTAACTTATGATTTATTATACCCACTACACTAAGAGGCTGACCTTTTTTGTAGGGGGGCGAGGGGGGGGTATAGGGATGTAGATAAGGGTACAGAGGTGAGTAAGTATGCTGCCCGGCGCCTCAATGAAGATATATAATAAGTAGGACAATTTTCCCTCTTACTTCCCCCCACCGCTCTCTTTCTTTTTTTCTCTCTCCTTGACGTGGTTTGAACTCTACAGCCACACTCCGTGATGAGCAAGCAGCTTCAACACCAGTAGAGTCCACAACACCAACCCAGCATCACCTCACGAGACGCACGGAATGGTGAGCCTCTTATTTCACACCGAACACAATAAATACACGATCACCAGAAAGAAAAGTCGTGAGCTGTTTCTACTTATCTCTCTCTCTCCCTCAACCAGACTTGTCGATCCCAAGGTCAGTGCGAGGGAGAGTGCATCTCCTTGGTATGGGAGAAAAAAAAAAAAAAAGGGGGGAGGGCACCAATACCACCCTCGTTAAGTTGCTATTTGGGCTACAAACTTCATGCTTGGGATTCAGGTGAAGCTCTCGAGACTACTTTCCCAACTACTTCCCGAGGCCCTGGAGTGGCGGCGCCGTGACGAGGTTGATGATTGACTTCTCTTACGGAAAACAGGGTGAAAGGCGTATAGCGAACAGCCACTTTCACTCATCACCCGACCACTCGCGGGTCCCATCACTATGTCGTTTGCTCGTCGAGGCGCGACTAGGCACGCCAAACAGCTAAAAGAGAGAGAGAGAGAGAGAGAGAGAGAGAGAGAGAGAGAGAGAGAGAGAGAGAGAGAGAGAGAGAGAGAGAGAGAGAGAGAGTCATTAAGATGTTGAGCATGACGACACAAACGCCCTGAACACCCACCCTTGATAAGTACAAGCCAGACAAACATAGGCACAAGCAAGGCCAGCTCATAACGGGACTACGAAGACAGGCAGCTTCCCCAACACCCGCCAGGAAGTATACAACACCACAGCCTGAAACTACACCACTTATTTCCCTGTTAATTCGTCCGTATGGGGTAGGAAGGAGGCCGTTCTCACTTTCCTTTTCGTAGTTATTGTGGGTATTAAGAAGAAAAACAAAGGTGACGGTCGGTCGGTTGCCTCTCCCATCATTAATGAAAACCTTCTCAGTCTTGTGTTGTTTTAAGTGTGCTCGTGAGGCGAACTTTCTCTAGTAACAATCTTTCTTATTTATCTTGGAGAGTGATAGTCGCTGATGGTGGAGGATGGCGTGGGAGGCGGGCAGAGGCGTGGGTGGGAGGTAGCAGTAGCTTTCTGGCACCACACCCACCCATCCCATCCTCTTCTCCTCCTACACCATCATTCCCCCGCCCCCCACCATACTCATACACCATTACCAGACATTACTGTTACGAGCGGGTGGTCTTTGGTGATGACGGCAATAACAGTGAGTGATGATGACAATAATGATGGATGGGATGGTTTATAACGTGTCAAGTCACCCAAATGACAAAATACAAACAATAGTTCAAACCACACCAGTGGTCTAATGGTAGGCTACCACCATTAGCAAAATACATAATGATGTTGTTCATGCCTAAAACTATCATTAGTCTTCCTGGGAATGTGTAGTTTCTGTTTCAATATAATGAAATATAGGTAATAATACTAGACATATATGGTAAATGCTGCTCCCAACCACCTCGTTCCTAAGCCAAGCACTTAACCTTTCAACACAAATTTACTAAATAAATCCTAATCATGTAAATGCAACTGTATCACTACCAACAGGAAATTTAACTTACTTCTTAAGGAAAAAGTCGATGTTCACGTAGTTAGAATATTTAGGGGAGTCCGGTGGGTGCTCGGGTGCAGGGGATCCTCCTGAGGGCGTCGCCCCAGAAGATGCCCCGCCGCCAGACTTGCTAAGGCCACCCTCACTTGAGGCGCCCGATGCCGCAGACTTGAGGGTGTCGGTGCCATTGTACTCAGAGCTCTTGTCAGATAGCAGCACGTATTCGCCAGTGTCCTCATCTTCATCAGGCGCCACCGTGTCATACAGTGGCTCATCATCCGTCAGATTCTCCAAAGATGCACCTGAGGCTGACCCGCCACCCACTTCGTCCTCATCTTCACCGCACCTCGAGGATGATAGTGAGGAGGTCTTCCTCAGCCCCACGCGACGAGACGGTGCACTCCCACTGCCCCCACAAGAAGAGGCGCTTGAGGATGACTTGGACACGCTCTTTTTGCCCAGGCTTCCTGTCGAGGACGAGGCGCTTGAGGGTGACTTTTGTAGTTCCTTTGGATTAGAGGGTGACTTTTGGAGTTCGTGGCTCACTTGAGAACCTCTTTGAACCTCCCGCGTGGCTGGGCGGCCGTCACTAGATGCAGAGAGCGTCTTCTGCAGAGGCGCCTTCGCGGGAACGGGGGCCGAGGCGTCTCTGACGGGGGAGGGATGGCGTGGCCTCTGGGGGGAGCGTGGTATAGCCTGGGGGGGCCGCGCCGCCACAGGGGAGGAGGGAGTTACATGAGCTTTGGCCTCGGATTCACCCTCATTTCCCGTTGACCTGCGGAAAGTCTTGGGTGGTGGAGCAGGTGGCACTTTGCGGCCCCGTGCATCCTCGCCCTGACCAGCGCCATTCACAGTGATGACGGTGACGAATTGCGACTCCTTAGTGGGGACTCCGCCGGGCACTGATGTGGAGCGATTATAAGTCGGCGGACGCCCAGCGGCACTGGGCCTAGTGCCACCTGAAGCAGTGAAGCGACGGGCGAGGTCTCGCACCGAACTGCCCCCGGCGGGCGGGGGAGCGGCCAGGGGTGTGATGGGCGCCAGTGGGGACTCCTCTTCATCTGACAAAGGCGCCAACCCGGCACTCTCCTTGGGCTCGACTTGGCCCTCTTGCGGTAGAGCAGTTTCTTCAGGAGAGCCGGGAGTGGGAGCAGACTCTCGTTGAGGCTGATGCTGGCGCTGCACCATCATGGTGTTGATAGCCTCCGTCACGGCGGAATCAACTCCAGCAGAGGACACCGAGGCTGGGACCCCCTCGCTGCCTTCGCCTTGGCCCCGCTCCTCTCCTTGGGCCTCTCCCCGCTCTAGGTCCTCAGTCTCGCCGCTCCCCCGGTGGACATCGTTTAAGAGGCACTCAAGGTATTCCACGTAAAATTGCTCTTTCTCCAGCTCCTCCTTGAGCACGGCGACCCGCGAGCGGTGCTTCGCCAGGTTGGCACGAACGTCCTCCTCCCATGCCGCCGGCAGATCATTCCCGGGGAACCTGGCACGCCACGCCTTGTGAAACTCGGTAAACACACTCATGGCGAAGCCCTATGCCTCATCCCTTACCGGCGAAGCACCATCGCAGGCAACATGGAGCTTTACTGTAAATCACACCAAGCACTCACATATCGCAGCATTCCATGTGTCGCGTAACTCCTCACTTAACACCAACTCAACGCACACTGAAGTAAACAAAGCGGACGACCCACCAGGCACCAACACCACTCCCGCGTCTCGGCGATCCACCACCGTTGCCAGCCGTACGCCAAAACACGCCCAATGACTTCAAGAAAACCGCCCAACACGCCAAACTCCTCTGGAAAATAATAATCTTAAGCCTACTGGGTCATGCATACATGCATAAGTAGTTCATCGCCACGCTGCTACCCCCTGTCTCCTTGCTGGTAAAGAGAATCTAGTTGTAATGAAGATTTCGATAGTTACAGTTAGTGCTGCTACCTGTAACATGTATACCTGACCTAACAACAAAACGCCCAATATCGGAGAAAAAATGATTACATAAAAAATCACACCACAAAGACCCTAGGGTCCAAACTAGGTGGTCTGCCCTTAACCTAGAGTAAACGCTATATAATGCAAACATAAACACAATCTAACTATAGTTAGATTGTGTTTATATTGATCAGAAGCAACATATATGTTGCTTCTGATCAAAAGCAACATATTCGAACAGCCAGCAGTACGCCTGGTCATGTAGCCTCTATCGGAAACCTTATTGTAGATGGTAATGGAGTTTGTGCTTAAAATAATTAATTGAAACACATTGCATCACGGAAGGTGGGAGATTATTCCAACCTCTAACGACGTCATTGGTAAAGAGGAATCTAGTGTAATCAAGTTGTATTTGTTTACATATTAATATTAATTCGTTATTCCTCATTTGGGAGAAATCTTCAATTGAAAACAATTTATTTGCGTCAACATTCGTAAAATCTTTAAGTATTTCCTCGTTGGTTTCCTCGAAGGCAACGTTTCTCGTGTCAGCCTCTTCATATAATTTAATATGCAAAGACGGGATCATCTTCGTACCCCTACGTTGGAAAACTTCTATTTTTACTATATCCTTTGCAAGGCGAGGCGACCAAAATTTCCCTGCATACTGCGAGTGTGTCTGACGCAACTGATTTATACAAAGATAAAATTGTTATTTTTCTTGAACGAAAAATTTTCGTTTATAAACTTCGGTATTGTATTATGTTCAATACTTTTTTTATTTACAGACAGGGAAATTGTAATTGTAATGTGTGTGGGGGGTGGGGGGGAATGTGCCAGGTAACAAAAGCCATATGGCACTACAGACAGGGAAAGAAAAATGGTTTAATTCACAAACGGGGACTGAGAGAGAGAGAGAGAGAGAGAGAGAGAGAGAGAGAGAGAGAGAGAGAGAGAGAGAGAGAGAGAGAGAGAGAGAGAGAGAGAGAGAGAGAATACGTTGCTATCAAATATTTACAGATAAGATTTTGCTTTTAAATTGATCAAGACTCCCATTTCTTCACTCT
Organism: Cancer borealis; assembly: GCA_036785275.1. Classification (NCBI taxonomy): domain Eukaryota; kingdom Metazoa; phylum Arthropoda; class Malacostraca; order Decapoda; family Cancridae; genus Cancer; species Cancer borealis. The sequence goes on along the minus strand of JAXIVD010000673.1, from coordinate 28,769 downwards.
TCAACAATATAAAGTCACCTTGAACAGAAACTACACCACCACAATCCAGTCCATAAATAGCCCAATTTGTAGAGAAACCGCGGAACTGGCAACACTGGTCAAGAGTCAAGCGAGAGCCAGAGTTAACTCATCTCAATAGACTATAAATCCTATTTGAACATTTTTATAGGTGTTTCTTGATACGAAGTCACATTCAATATTTCAAAGGTCAAAAATAGCGCCGAATAGATACCGAATAGGTGCAGTTACTGACTTAAGTTCCGAGTCTTAAATCTAAGCAAGACGTAAACAAAATCAACAAAAAATTAGTGATTGCAATACAGATTATTTCAAATGATGATACTGTATAATTATATCATGACATAATCCTGCAAAACAACATAATATATGTAATCTTATCCATAATAGATAAAGTAAAAAATACATGGTCTTGAGTTTTTATATAAATACAAAATAAGCTTAACTACTTTTTTCCTTATCTATAGATACTAATTTGAGGCATAAATTACGTATAAAGTACAATATTAGTTTAATGTAGAGTATTTGAGGTGCAGAGGACGGCCACAGAGGGCAGCATCGACAGTAGGCAGACGGATCAGCCATTCGAGGGAAAAATGTTTGCACGCACTCTACCTTCCGCTCGCAATGCCGCCAAGGCCATAGGTAAGTATTTAGACATACCTTAATCAAATCACATAACTACGTAGGTCAATGTCCACACTAAAATGGAGTTATAACGTCTGTCTGGGGGTGAGGTGAGGATTGCGTCATTGGTGTACGGAGCTGAGCTGCCGGTCAACATATATTGAATAAAATAATTTACATTGCCATTAGCCATCTCGTGTAACGGTTAGCTGGTGAGGTAGAGGCAGTAGTACATGGATGCATTCAAATTAAAGGTTTGGTGTGTATTGTGAGTAGCAGGGATGGCGGTGTTTGATGGTTAAATTTAGTAATGAAGAATGGGCTGGGTGGCTTGCCATGACGCAACCCTTGGCTGCCTCTCAGCTGACTTGCAACACCAACTGCACCCAACACACGACACACTTAATATAGCATTATAAAGAAGCTTTAATAATAGCAACATCACCACACTACTAAATCAGGCCTAGTACGTTACCAATCCATGACTATATAATGACTTCACATGCAGATAAAATACAAATAATCCATCCCGACTTCATTTTTCTACTGTCCTCTTTACAAGGTCTGGCGACAAGCGGGATTTTTTCAACGTATTTTTGATGTTCCTTGGCCAGTACCCTTTTAATGTAACTAAAAAGGAAGTTCCCTCCCCTCAAATTATCCCATATGTGAAGGCATAGTATGGTGTGCAAATGCTTGTAAATAATAGTTTTCCAGTTACAACCACTCGATGCAACAATAAGACATACTTTTTTATGCCCTTTCAATAGGATACATGGTAGCAAATAACAAAATTCTATACTTAACTGTATATCTATTGATTTATTTTCAAATATCAGTGGGTCATGTGATGATGATGAGAGGTTGGACGATAAGCTGGTATGATAGTGTGGATAATCTAATAGTTCCAGCACTGGTATATTCAAAGAAGACTAGCACATGGGACAAAAGTAAAAATTCCAAGATCCAAGCAAAGGAAACATTGATCTGAGATGCACGTGGTGTGAGCAAAGTGGATGATAAGTATTAAAAGTACAAATGTAACCCATGGTATATCAAGTATGGGAGAATGATTTGTGGGAGTGGTGGTGGTGATGAAATACGATCATATTCGGGTATGTACTCTGATCACTGTTTAATCTAGAGTGCAATGAGGACGAACCCTTGTGATGATTTAAACCCTAAAATGGATAAAATGAGGATGAGAATAACATTTGAAATATAGTTTAAGGTGTTCTGGTTTATACACGTTCTCTTTCTTATACGATGGTTTTCCCAACAGCTCCACGACGCAGCATGGGGTCTGTGGCAGACTTCAAGCCTCCCACCATGGCTGATCTTCCTGTCCCTCAAGGTTCCTGGAAGGATGCACACAGTGCCATGCAGAGGAAGAACAACCTTCACCTAGTCGCTGGCATTTTGTTCTCTGGTGTTACTTTAGCCTATGTAAGTTATGTGTGATGGATAGTTTTGGATTAACTGATTTTAGTGCTATAGGCGGTGGCCTAGTGGCTAGCGGTCGGGCATACCAGCTCAGGGTCCTGTGTTGGAGCCCCAGCATGTGCTGGCCACTTTTCTATGGTAATACTGCCGAGTGGCCTAAGATCACCCACATGCTGCCATAACACTATCCTCGATGGGACTGCAAAGTTATATGCGCGAGGAGCTTCCGCTGGCAGCATGAGCCTCTCTATATGAAACGAGGCATCACTTAAAAAATCTAACCCATGCTACTAATGGGCAGAGGCTGACCATCTAATGCCTCCATTGAGCCTACTGGCACCACGGGTAAAGGATTAAAAAAAAAAAAGTTGCGTGTAGCTGTGGGCATCCTTTAAGCCTGTGGTGGAAATTAATCTGTTACCCTGGGACACACGGCCACTGTGAACAACAAATTGAGCTGTGCGCCGACTAGGATCAAACTCGGGCCAGACGTGCTAACCACTGCACCACTGAGGCACACATAACTTAAGATTAGTTTGAATAACATTGACAATAGTAACATTATTATTGAAATTATTATTATTATTATTATGGTATTATTTTACTTCACAATAATGCTCTAGAGAATTGTAATTTTTTTCCATTGCTTGATGAATTCTGATAAGGTTTTACTTGCTACATTTCCATTGCAAATCCCTAATCTCAGAAATATTGAATGTTTTCTATGGACACAAATTGGAGGTTGTGGAAGGTTCACACGTCATTTTCTTTCCTAGCTTCTAATCCAGAAGAATGGTGTCTTCACTACCCACTTTTAATAGGGACATAAGTTAGGTATATAGATTGATAAATTATTATTATTATTATTAACATTATTGTTATCATCATTATTATTAGAACTAGTGTTATGAGAGTTGGCTAGTAGAGCAGATCAGTGTGTGTTGTGATGGTTTGAACACTTGGAGAAAATGGAAGAGGACTGGTTGGTGAGGACAATAGTAGGATCTGACGTGAGAGGAAAGCCAGGAACTTAATGAATGGATGGTATGAAAAGAGTGCTGAATGAAAGAGTATTGCCTGTGGAGCAAGGAAGGATGATTGTGCATGATTGAAGTGAATGGAGAGCAGTAGTACATGCATGAGAAATGACGCAGCTTTCACAGCACATGAAGGAGGTTTGTGTGTATCTGTTATGAACCTTGGACTAAATCAGGTGCAGGGAGGGAAAGGGGTTAAATATGAGGTGGCACGGGTAAACCTTAGGACCTGGTTGTGGATATGATTTCCACCCTCAGCCCCATTTGTCTGACTGACCTGACGCACTATGTTGGGCGGTGTGTACTGTTCTTCTCTAGAGGCCTAGGAGCTAAATGAGAGGAGTGTCTGTGTATGCGTGTATGTATGTGTATGCTACCCCCCCTTAGGAGCATAATGGCCTAGTATATAGATAGATCGATAAATATCTTTCTTTACTTTTCAGGTGAAGGAAAGTGACCTGATTAACTTCGGCTTTGGTCCCAAGATTGGCAAGTAATGCTGGTGGTCTACTGTACATAATAGTAACACGGGTATCAGCTCAAAGAGAAGAGTCGGTGCCTCACGAGAATGGGTTTGCTGTTAAAGTGTCAGAATCTTTGTACATAACATATGTGGTATTTTAATTTATTTCATTCCATGGTTTTCTTTTCAAAGAAATTAAAAGTAATTTGAAATAATTAAATTGTTTTACTCCATCATTCTTACTATTATTTCATTCCATGATTTTTCTTATTGCTCTTACTATTGTGAAAAATTTTCAATAATATTGAAAATAATTGCACAGCCGCACACAAGTCACTAGCAGTACCTACCGAAGAGTTTTTCCACCACCACCATAACACTTGGCCTGAAGTACCTCACCATGGAACTACCGAACAGTTGGAACGACACTACACGTCGTGGGGGTGATTGCCAACACTTTTCCATTGAAAGAGTAATTTTAACTTGATCATTAGTGCAAGGCCAAAGAACTAAGTTTAAGTACAGGCTTCCTCTCGTCTCTATTGGTTTCCTTAAAATTTCCAAGTGAGACATTGTTGTTTCTTGCTTTTCAACATAGGACAAGATGATATTTTTTTACCTCAGCTCGTGGCCTAAGGGTTGCAAGTTCAATCCTGGCTTACGACAGCTTCTTGGTGAGACGGGTAGCTCTTGTTTACCCTTGCAAAGCTATGTGGTGTTGGCTACCAAGCTCAAGCTGAATTTAATCTTTGTCTTGGTTGAAGCTGCCATTTGCAGTGTTTTTATTTTCTTAAAGGTGAACATTGGAATTCTTCAAGAACCTCGTGTGGCAATGTGTTAGAGGTACATGGGTTTATGACTGATGTTTCTGGCTCGGCCATACTTAACTTAGAAGGAACATATCTTTTGTATAAAGGAAATTGTTCTCTGCCTTCTACAAAATATCTCATTTATCATAGCATGTTGACCATAAAGCACTTCTTCAGTTAAGTTTCATCCTAATCCTTTCTACCATTGATAATTGATGCCATGTACAAATATTCTGCAGCTTCTGCTTCCCTCTTAGGCCGCTTTCACACTAAAGTCACACATTGCAAGTGGCAAATGACACACGACATGGTACTTTCCCACCAAAGTGACATGTGGCGCGTATCTAGATAGCATCATCAAAGGATGAGGCTGATATAGTTGCTCTGATCAGTGCTGTAATCACCCCAAGAGATGTAATGAGAGGAGATGCTGGATACATCCGTATCTGATGGAGAATGTTGGGGTTCACAGTGTTTTTGTAGTTGCCTTGCAACTAAAAAAGCAAAACTTGTGTGCCACGTAGTTCCATGCCTTGTCCTGCTCATCCTTTGAGCTATAATCTGGTAAAATTGTGTCATACAAACAGTTGTAGGTTTCCACAGCTTGCACAAATGTGATGTTAAATGCATCACTCTAGAAAAGGCATTATAAGAATATAAGGAAGCTACAAAAGATCTGCTCTCGACGACTAACCACACAATCAAGTGCAAAGGGGTGACTGAGGCATTGTTGTCAAATGTGGCTGCCAAAAATCTATTAACAGACTTAAAAAAGTACTGTACGTATGCCATACATCCGCAAGGATATTATTGTTATATTTTTAATGATATTTGTATTCCATGATATTGATATAATTTGGTTATTAATCATTTGGGTGTGAAAGTTCTACTGAATTTGACACATTGTATGAGGTGGTACATCACATGCTAAAAAATGAAGGTCCGGTCCTATCTTGGAGTGGCATCCAAGTAACACGTGGCACATGCACTGTGTCGCGCCACTCCGGTGTGAAAGGTTACATTTGTTTCTGTACGTTCGTTTTCAAGTGGCATGCCAGGTGCTATTCTACGTGCGATGCGTCACTTTGGTGTGAAGGCGGCCTAAGGATTACATTTGGTGCCTTTCTTTCCTCTCCAGTAGGGAGTATTTATGCAGAGCCAGGTTAAGTGCACCTTTCTCCTTGCCATGCCCTTCCTCGCCTTCAGTGTTATAACTCATCACTAATCTCAAATTTTTTCTACTTTAAAGATTACTGTTTCAAACGATCTCTAAAGTTTTCCTCCCATTCAGAATGACCACACCCATTTCATGTGCATCAGTGCATCCTCCTCTCCCATTCCTCTTTTCCTAATTTAAATGTTCTCTTGTTCCATACTCCTTTTCTGCTGTGGCTCATACCTCCTCCTCCAGTTTGTTCTATAATTTCTAGTTCCTCTTTCTAAGTATGATCCACTTAAGATCTTGTTTCCTCAAACACATTTCCACTCATTTCTCAATTCCTGTCTATAATGATGGCTCTAAATCTTCCCATGGTTCTGCTTATGCCGTCACTTTCAGTTCCATCTACCATGATGTCCAAAGTTCTTATGACTTAGTTATATGATTGGCCTCTGCCCGTTAGTAGCGCAGGTTAGATTTTTATTGTGACACCTCGTTTTTATGCTATTCTCCTTAGTTAAAAACGACCATTTCTATCCTTCTTCAACCATTGTTGTTTTTGTTCCTCAGGCTAACTAGCTGACCTCCTGAGATAAGCCATGGCTGTACCAGATGTTTCCATTTAGCCTTCATGGTGTGTATGTTACATTGTTGGCATATGATTATTTGCAGTGCAGTGTCCTGTAATATGTTTGGTAGTGTGGGACGACGTGTTGCATCCTGAACAGGCAGGCATCTGCAACAGACCCATCCTGTGCCTTCTGATCATTGGTGGTCCTGGCATTTCTGGCGCCCTAGGCGAGAACATTCAAAGATGACCTCCCACCTCAGTGAATTTTCGCTACATTCAGTAACAAAACCTTTGTTACCTAACATTATTTGCTAAGCCATGTCACTGCCAGCAGCAGTGTTAGGTTGTTAGGTTTTATGAGACACTTTTTGGTAGCATCTGTTAGTAATCATTGCTTGTTAAGGCCTTAATAAAAAGTTACTGATTGTCGTATTACAGCTGACTGACCATGCGGTGTCGCCCCTTGCCACAACTGGCGCCCTAGGCGGCTGCCTATACCGCCTATGGTGCCATATGGCCTTTGTTGCCTGGCACATTTTCCCCCCCCACATTACAATTATACCGCCTATGTTCAGGACCGCCACTGACTATATTTACATTCCAATTCCATTTTACTAAAGTTCAATAGAATGCACGTCTTTTACTCTTTCTTGACTATTCAATATATTTTTGACAAACCTCAGATTTTTGGAGTTATTGTAAAAAATATGATTTCAGCCAAGGGGTGGGAAAACGTATTTTAGTTAGGTTAGGTTAGGGCTTTTGTTAATATAACAACACAACTCATGAAAATTGGTACCAAGGGGTTATCAGGCATGCTGATCACGAATCCGGAATTAGATTTGTCATTACTATAATATTTTGTATTTTCCATTTTGTGGCCTGTAAATTCCACCAGAATTGAGGTCGAAGGAGTTTTTCTCATTTTACTACGTAAATATTAGTTTGATAATGTCTATCTCATAGTGTCATTATATTTCCAATAACTCTAATACTTATGAAGAAAATTAAAATAATGTGAGATATTATTGCATAATACTTTACACGGCTACATCTTTAATTACTTCCCAATTTCAATTTCCTATAGTTTAATAGAACGAACGTCTTCTGTTCTTTCTTTTATATTTCATACGTTTTTTACGTAAACCCCATACATTTCGAGTTATTTCAAAATATATGATTTATGTAAAATAACTCTAAGGATGTACCCTACAAAATTTCATGCAAATTTCCATATCTCCGAATCTCATGTAAATTGGTACAATGAGGTTTTCGGTCATGCTGAACACGAATCTGGCCTTATTTTCTTGATTACTATAATATCAAACTATATTTCACCCTTGCTTGCTTAATAACAATAATGAAATAACTATTATTTAACATTACTGGCTAATGCTGGTCTCATATGACAAAAATACATAGAGATGACCTATCCTAATTCTACATAATTTAACGTATAGGTGTTATTTGGTTTCCATATCTTGAACTGTTAGCGAATTAAAACTGATTAAAACCGATTAAAAGTTATTAAAAGTACTTTTTACATTCCTTCAACTATATTTACATTCCATTTTTACTAAAGCTCAATAGAATGCACGTCTTTTAATCTTTCTTGACTATTCTATACATTTTTGACGTAAACCTCATACTTTTGGAGTCATAAAAAAAAATATATGATTTCAGCCAAGCGGTGGGAAAACTTATTTTAGTTATCAGTTATTTAGTTAGGTTAAACTTTTTGTTAATATAACAACACAGCTCATGAACATTTGTACCAAGGAGTTATCAATCATGCTGATCACGAATCTGGAATTAGATTTGTCATTACTTATTTTCTTTCGACTTATTTTCAATTGTCATCAATACGTAAACACTTCCTTGAATGTATTATATTGTGTGGCGCTTTCTTCATTCTCTTTAACTCATTCCTTGAATCTAAGGTATTCAATATGGCGATACTTGGCAGGCTGATATGCTGTGGGGGTCTGATAAGATAGCTAGTCCCTTCCATCTTGTAGACATCGAGTAGTTGTTACTCGTCTCAACAATCAGGCGAAGGTTCTCAAGAATCGCTTCTTCGACAAAGTTGTAGTATTACTGGTACAGTATTTCCTTTCGTTCTTTACAAACAAATGTCGTCCGCCGTTAAGTGCTTGCTCAAAATATCAGAGTGAAGGTTAATGTTTGAGTGTTAAATACGAATATAAAGCTGTTTTTTCTGTATTCAAAATAAGTGACTACAAACGGTAATAAGCTCTAGAGGCAGTGTCATAAGGCCGCGTGGAGTGCTTTGATTGGGTTCACCGTGTACTAGCGACGCATATGAAGTGCTTACGATCCCAATTTCAACAGCTGAGTCAAGGTCTCTCATAACTATGAAAGACCTTGGGCCGAGCCACATCAACGGCTATCGAATAGGAATATTGGAGCTTTAAGCAACGTTATCAGGGAATAGATTCATATTCCTTAACGACTAGCGAAGTGAGAAAAAATGTACGTGCACTACGAATAACTACAGAACTATATTTCATCCTCGCCCTCTCCAGCTCCTCTATTCACCACATCCTACTGCCTTGTGCCTGCTTATCTGTCCTGAACCTATCCACGAACAAATACAGATTTAGTTTTCCCCCACACTTCAACAAACAGATATGAATGTAGATAACGGATTCCACGAAGTGACAGTTGATATGTCGAATAGTTAACTCTACCAAGAAGCCGCCATGCAAGGTCTGCCTCCACCTGCATCCATCCACAGGCTTCCCTTCCTGCCACCATGGGTTTCACAACACACCACCTCCCTTTACTTGGCTTACCTTATCGCTTATCATAAACAGAGGACGGATGAACACTGTTAACCATTTCTTCTGTTTAACTCCTGGCATGGCTCTGTATCCAATGTTAACTCTAGGAAAGAAACACACGAACAAAATACCTCGACGTTTGAATACAGATGCACAATACCTACTGCATATACACAACTGTGGATGCATGTCTTTGTAATTGCTTTGATGACGTTTAATGAAACTCATGGCAGATTAACAACGAAGATTGCTATATGATCAAGACAACACCGCCCCTGCCATCCAGTTCCGTCACAGGTGCAGAAGTAAACAACCGTCAACAGCCTGACTCAGTACTGTGTCGCCTCAAGGGGAACAAGACAGAAACAAAGAGAGAACAGAATCAACACAACTCCCTTCAGAAGGATAATGAATACGAGCAAATGTGGAAAATAAAAGAGAGGAAAAGGCGATCTAGAAGAGGTTATGGAAATATTCATGTACTCAATATCATTATCATCATCTTAATCATTGTTGTCCCCTACCCCCAATCCCACACCACCAACTCCACGTTCATCCACTTTTATAATATAGGTGGGGGTTTGAAGGGGTGAAGTGTGGGGGGCGTGTGAAGGAAAGGAGGCGATAGCTAGGTCACCAATGATGCGGGACGAGAATACCATCACTGTTGCATCACGTAACCTGCTTTTTTTTTCTCTCTCTCTCTCTCTCTCTCTCTCTCTCTCTCTCTCTCTCTCTCTCTCTCTCTCTCTCTCTCTCTCTCTCTCTCTCTCTCTCTCTCTCTCGGCGGTAATGTGAAGTCCAACTACATAGTCATTCACTCGTATATACTTTCACTTCTCTAGAAACAGGAAATTTTGAGGTAAATATTCGTAAGACGATCCATTCAATATCTCCTTACCTTTATAATGCACTGCAAATTCAACCTCATGCAGATACTTGTTCAGATCACATCAAACGGTTATGTTGCTGAATTACAGAAAAAAATACGAATATATTTTTTTTCCTCCTCTTCGAAAAGTAAAGTTTAGTTTGGTGTGAACAAGGTTCTGTTATTTGTCAATATAAATTAAGGTATGATTAATTTAGGTTATGTTATATCATGTTTATTTAGAATGATTTCTATAACTAAAAGTAGGTGGTTGTGCAAGGGACAGACGCCATTTTCTTTCGTAGCCATTCTGGTGAAGATGCAAAAATTTACCGAAAAAAATAGTTTTGTTAGCATAACCTTCCCAGAGCTGTAGTTAAATAAGCCTAACCAAAATTAACCCAACCAAACTTAACTAAACCTAACGAAACATAAAACATAACGTAACCTTAAAAAAAAATCGTTTTTTTTTTTCTGCAATTCAGCGGCATAACTGTTTGAGGTGATCTAAACAAGTTCCTGAGGTTGAATTTGCAGTTCATTATAAAGTTAAGGAGATATCGAATGGGTCGTCTTACGAATATTTACCAAATTTGATATAGATAAAATACATGAATAAATAAATAAATAATAGAAGCTTAGCAATCTCAGACGAACCGAAACAAAATATGAAATTAAAATATGTTTTGGGCATTCTCTTTACTTTTAACGGTCAATGAAAACACTGTGAAATAACCTAAAGGGGCCTGTGATTAAGAAAATGAGAGGGGCTTGTGATTAGGAAGGAGCAGCCAGATTACCTTAGTTCTCCCTAAACCTGGCCTCTGTGGAGCCGCCCTGCCGTCCCACACACAGTCCAGTAACCAACCACAACGACAATATAATAGTAATAAGACCAATAATAGTAACAATAAATAATCTTGAATAATATAAGCATGTTTTCCAGAGACTAGTTTATGATGCACTCGGAAAAATAAATAAATTAATAAATAAATATATATATATGTATATCACGCGATTTAAAGAATTTCTCTCTGCAATTGCCACGATGAGCAGCATGTTCCGTTGTACTGATAGATATAATCAGATTCAGCAGCAGCTCGAATTAATTAATCACGCATACTCATTTAGACTCAAATTACCGTAACTTTTTTTCCTTCATTTTTTTTTCCCGTTAGCAAGGTAATTATGACGTTTTGCACAGGTGTACAGCTTCAACGGGACCTATGAGATTCTTACCTGGTTTTCTTGCGTGTGGTTCAGGTATAGGCCCCGTAAGCCACCATCCAGGACACTACAACAAAATCAGAGTATACTATTAACAGAAACCTATAGTAATAAAGCGAAGTGGCACGTGCCCATGAAAGAAAGAAGCAGGAAAGGAGAGTTTGACTACAGGTTAAAGAACTCAGAATGATAAGGAAAAGAAATCAAAATGTTGCATATATAAATGTCTGTATCTCTCAC
>JAXIVD010000673.1:10000-15000 GCA_036785275.1 Cancer borealis | reverse complement strand
TTATACGGGATATGGAAACTTAGGACAAAAACTTGCTCCCTCCACGAGGTACAAACCATGAACAGCAGCTCGGAAAGTTCAAGGAGGATGGGTGATAGCAGCGAGATGCGTGGTTCTCCGCCGCCATGAGCGTGGCATGAAACCAAGGCAGCAAACTGGCGTGGGTGTGATAACCAGTGGCGTCCAAGCACGCCAAACTTCCAAATAGTTGTGGTTGAGGTTACCGTTGCTCTTGGTCCCTTCCGGCACGAAGTCAGCAGCCCTTGGCGGCGGGACAACAGACACGAAACAAGTTCCTTAGGGACAGTCCGCATCCACACCTCCACCGTCAAGGTCAAACGTGAGCCTCCCTTGTTGCGTTCCTCTCCCCGCCTCTCACTCGGCCAAACGCTGGTATTCCGGTCAATAGCATTGCTTCACATCCGTGGGTGCGGCTGCGGCCCCGGCCAAGCAAGACCTTGTCAATGAGGGCAACAAGGAGCTATTCTACTAACCTGAAGCAAGACCGGTGCAATGACCTCCCCGGGACGGTGCCATGACACCGCGCAAGCAGGTTTGGTTGCAAGTCGCGACGCAGACACCCATTTTCTCTCCACAATAATAATAAAAACGTAAATAAAAAATTACAATAACAATATCATTTGTATCAAAAGTAAAAGTAATTTGAATCTAGAAAAAACACTATCATCATGATTATTTAAGAAAATGTCAGTCAGAGAAAAAAAACTGATATCTTTCAAACCTTCGACACTCCATTTTTTTTGCCGCCAAACCCTGAATCATAATCTACACAGTAAGGTGTTGGGAGTAGCATGAGGTGCATTGCGTGGTTGCGTGTCTTGGGTGCTGAGTGAGCTCAACACGGCTCCCCTAGACTGTGCCCTACACAACCCAGCCCCGGGCGTCACCCTGTACATAGTCACCCATCATCCATGAGAGAGGGCTGGGTGAGGAGGTGTTCAGACAGCCTCATTCCATCACTTCAACATAGCGCCTTGCAGCAGCCATGCCCAACAACATTACACGAACCCTCATAGCCTGTGTAGCGAAGGGTGCGCCCTCTACTTAATGAAGTGAACAATAAACTATACAATCCAACCCTACATACAATAAGATATGAACAATGCCAAGGTGCACATCAATATCTAAACGTCCATTTATTAATTCATTTTATATAAAGGTAACAAAACTAATACTAATATTAGCATCGAGGGACGAGTGATTCTGAATGAATGTTCAGTTCGTGTGCACAGATTCTTCAAGTTTAAGCCTCGCTCCAGGCAGCTATTAGGTGAAAAAAAGCAAGAAACTCTCTCTCTTCACCTTGATGCGGTCAGATGCTTATTAATTGTGTAGCTCTACGAAGCATCGGATACTACGGTTATATTTTACCGCTTACAACTTTTACTGCTGCTGATGATGATGTAAACAATAATAATAATAATGATAAAAATATTAATAATGATTCTGAATAGGGAAAACCGGCATTAAAAAGGCGGTGGTCTAGTGGCTAGCAGTCTAGCATACCAACTCAGAGTCCTGAGTTCGAGCCCCGGCACGAGCTCGCCACTTTTCTTTGGTAATACCACCGAGTGGCCTAAGATCACCCACATGCTGCCATAACACTATCCTCGACGGGACTGCAATGCTATATGCTCGAGGAGCTTCCGCTGGCAGCATGGGCCTCTCAATAAGAAACGAGGCGTCACTTAAAAAATCTAACCCGTGCTAGTAGCGCGGGTTAGATTTTTTAAGTGACGCCTCTAAGGCCTCCATTAAGCCTACCGCGCCACGAGTAAGGGATAGAAAAAAAATTCTGACGTCAGCGCATGATCAGGTGACGTTGTTAATGCCGTTGTGACGAGTGTGTTGCACGTTATTGTTGTTACTTGTGGCAATTCGAGGATAATAGTTATGAAATTTGCCTTCACTCTTTTACTTATTTTTTGACATAAAAAGACAGACATAGGTACACATCGTTACGTTCATAATCTTCACTTCAATTTCTGGCTTCGTGGTTACGTACGCCCGTGTATCACTGACCCCACGTGCTCACCCATTCCACTAAGCTTGGCGTGTACTGAAGCCCCGACACTGCCACCACCCTCTTGCCCTTGTGTGTGTGTGTGTGTGTGTGTGTGTGTGTGTGTGTGTGTGTGTGTGTGTGTGTGTGTGTGTGTGTGTGCGCGCGCGCGTGTGTGTGTCCAGAATACTCGAAGAGAAAGTGCTAAGACACGTTCGTAAGATGGCGTCCTCACCAACCAACCAACATCTGTCGAGAGAAACCTTTGCTGTAAGCTATACCATCAACACTACCACTTCTTATCATCATTATTCATTCAGTTACTCAAACTCCCTCTCGCGTCATGACATTGTGTTGTACATCTATATAGTCACTGCTATGCCTCCTTCCCCTGGGATTTACGAGTACACTCAGAGCATCTCCATTACGTATATAAGTGTGTATGGTGTGTCTTTATACTCCCATATACCGTTATTTCACTTCGGATGGATTTTATGGCAGGATTTATATTATCAAACTCATATCACTAATATACTATTATATATTACATCTTTACAACTTCACGTATGTTCTTTTTTCTTCCTCTGACTGACGAAGTAGTGAGTGCATCGTTACGTCTTCATGCTGTATAGTACAATTTGCCAGTGTATGTTCCTCCTCCTTGCCCAAACTTAGAATTACACGACGAAGAAATATCGGAATAGCCACGAAGAAATAGTTGAAGGGGAAGAAGTTGCATTTATTTAAGGAGTGTGTCGTTATGTGTTGAGTAGTAGGCACGAAAGGGAAATGTGCACACACTCCACGTCAATTCCACGAGCAACACAGTGAGGGGGTGGTGATGATCAGCTGTGTGAGAAGAGTTCCAGGAGCGTGGCAACATTACGTGCAGGAAGGCGCATGGAACACTGCGCAGTGCCATCACCAAGGTGTGGATGAAGTGATGTTACATTACACACCAAGTCAAGGGAGGCGCGGCGTGACGAAGGAAGCGAAGGAAGGGCATGGCAGAGAGTGCTTCAGGAGGTCCCAAGGTCACGGTATTTACTTTATAAAGGCCAAGATGTGCTGAGTCACGCTAGAGTCACAGAAAATGAGTGAATGCGTGATGGAATGCAGAGCGGCGGGAGGAAAAAGATCATTGGGAATCATCACCAAGGCTAAAACTAAACACAAATGAAAGCCGAAAAAAATGTTGTTTGGTACACGATCCCAACAACGATCCTAATCCAAGGCTCAGGAAGTAAAAACCCTTCTTGATAACGTCCAATTAAGACTCGTCACTAAGGAAGGAAAAACTAATTGTCTTATCAGTTTGTCACCAAGACTAATGAGATGCAAAAGACTGCTAAATTAGGACAAAAGAAGAGAAGGAAGGAGGAGGAGGAGGGGAGAGATAAGGCAGGAGGGGGTGCAGGAGGAGGTGGGAGGGAAAATAAGGCCATGAGAGAAGACCTTATTTCCTTTCCTTTCTCCTGTCATTTTGCACGAATGAAACACAAGATACACAACAGCAGCAGCAGCAGGTGGAGATGGAGGTGGAGGCCAGCAAGTGGAAGGGGAGTGAGTGGAGGCGACTAGTAACCTTATGCTTTCGTTGTACTACCTGTTCCCTTGGTCTGCTTCCTTGCCCCCTTACCTCGCCCCCCATGCCTCCCCCTCACGTGACCCTGCAACATCACACATCTGTCCTACCTTGCACTTCCTCCCACACCAAACAAACAACACACACACACACACACACACACACACACACACACACACACACACACACACACACACACACACACACACACACACACACACACACCTGTCATGCTTAACGTGAACATGAAGACAAGAAAAATTATATGTAGGTACGAGGTGGTGTATATATCATGAAAAGAGGCCTGCCCCCAACCCGCCCCTCCTTCCCTCCACCTCGTCCCTAACACCCGTCACCCATCAACCTCACCTGTGGCCACGTCAGGTGTTGTTTACCGCCCCTACATCCTCCCTTGTGTTACTGTTTACATACTGCATAAGGAAGCTGACTCAAGGTACACAAAAGAGAGAGAGAGAGAGAGAGAGAGAGAGAGAGAGAGAGAGAGAGAGAGAGAGAGAGAGAGAGAGAGAGAGAGAGAGAGAGAGAGAGAGAGAGAGAGAGAGAAGTGCATTGAGAATAGAAATCGAGTGAGGATTAAAACGAGGTGAAGGCGACACAAAATGAGGTTGAAATCACAGTGAGAGCGAATCAACTGAGGTGGAGTGAGAGAGTTTGAGGTGGAAGGAGGAAACAGGAAAGAGGAAAGAGGTTAATTACGAAGGAAAAGTTGATACGCTGGGAAAAGTGAAATGAGGAAAGGAAAGTAAAGTTGTGGGGGCAGGGCAGGGGTGAAGGGGAGCAGCCCCCTCCCCTCCCCCCCACACATATACCCCCAACACCTCCAGACAAACAACCCCACCTACCCACTCGCCTCGCCGTGATGGAGGGGAAGGGAGGGAGAAGGGGAGAAGGTGGGCGTTGGGAAGTTACAAGTTACGGTTGGTGAGATATGAGAACAGTGACGAACTTGAACCTGGAGACTTAACACACACACAAACACACACACACACACACACACACACACACACACACACACACACACACACACACACACACACACACACACACACACACACACACATAGACTAAACAATAACACAATATCAAACAAATGAGGATGTGTTCTTATGTAGCTTTTCAATGTGTGAATAGAGAAGTAAAACGACGAGGAGGAGGAGGAGGAGGAGGAGTTTGGTCTTCTGTAGAATGAGGAGAAGAGAGAAGAGGAGGAAGACAGTTAGGTTAGTTTGCCAGTGTGAGTTCCGGATATAAGTGAAAGAGGAGGAGGAGGAGGAGGAGGGAAGCGGAAGGATTGAGTTAGTTTGTAAGTCAGTTGCTGTTTGTTCTTGCTGCTCGGCATACTCGTTTGTCTTGATGCGTCTTCTTCTTTAT
>JAXIVD010000672.1:126065-130089 GCA_036785275.1 Cancer borealis | reverse complement strand
AGGACAAGGAAGCAGAAGAAAAATTGTGAGGAGCTTCCAGGCAAATCACTTTACAATGGGCTGGACGACCTTTGCGGCTGCCGACTGTCTCCTCGTCGCTCCGGAAGACCCAGACTTAATTAAGGGATGGACCAGATTGGGGCAGCGACAAGACAACCAACCCGAAGCGACAGGCCGGAGAGGGTCCTTGTGGCGGGCCTCGTTTTTTAGGGGCGGGAAGGGAACAGTTTCACCTCTGGATCGTGTGTGAGTGGGTGGCGCCAGCTCTGAGGAACAGCAGGAAAACTTTGAAGGGAGGTGAGGTGTTAGTGATCAGTGCTTCCTATACTCGTGTTGGTGTGGTATAGATTTTCTTTGGTCCCTTAAATGCGCGTTGTCTCTAACTTGCTGCACCCTGGACGTCATATGTTAGCTTGTCTTGTTTGCTATTAAGCTGTGACCCGACCTTGAAATACCACTTGTCTCACTTAATTTTCGAACTTAATAATTCTGAAGTCTTTATTTATGTTAAGCTCGTGGAGGTAAATAGATTGGTTTCAGTGCTGTGTCTGTAATTGATGCTAATGTATACCCTAACTTTATGGGTCAATTATCTTTTTTTAACTCATGTCACGCTTCTTTTTTTTATAGTGAACATTAATATTCTTGAACTTCGCTTAATCAGACTCTTATCGAGGTTGAGTGTCAATGTAAACATGCAAAGGAAATAGCAGAATACAACACTGGCATTTCCTTCCTTACTGATACCGTAGATTATTGTGTAACTCCCGAGATAACTAGAAAGACGATAGACAGATACGAAAGAGGATAAGGAGAAGTGGATTTAAAATAGAAGCAAAAAAAAAATGTTGATAAAAGAAAGAGTAACTTCACCACAACGGTACTTTTTTATGCATGTGTGTGTGTGGGGTCGTTTGCATGCGGACACCCAATGTTGGAAGAGTAAACAGAGGCACATGAACGGCTGCGGACACAAGCGGAAGTGGGTAAGCGCTTGGGACAGATTTACGGGTCCCGACCGGCGCTCCCCTCACATAACTGCTTTGTTTACCAAGTTGGTTCTGCAGTTTGGTCAGTTAGAGGACGAACAGGCTGTAGCACCGACAGGAAGGCAGATAAAAAAAAGAAACACAAATACACACACTGACCACTAGACAAACATCAGTATTGGCTAACAGTAACATATGATACTAAAGAAAATGTTAAGGGGTTACATCACAACCTTATTTTCCTACTTGCACCTTTACTAACCCTTATACTTCGCATACTTACCTGTCTCTACGCTCAGGGTCTCACCTCTCCGCCTCCTCCTCCACCCTACTGGACAGCTCTCACTAAATTCCCCGTAATCACTACCTAATCGTTGTGGTGAGCAAGAGAACGATGCAATGCTTCCCCAAACGACCTATAACGGGCTGGAAACGGCTGCTTGGGATATGGGGGAGAGGGAGTGATGGAAGAGAACCCAGGGAGAGGGGAGAGGAGTGATGTAAGAGGGTAGGAGAGGAGGAGGTGAGAGGACCGCACTGAGGATGAGGGATAAAGTGACGATTGAAAATGGGAGTCCGATGGTCCCTCGTGTAACTAAGCTCTCTCAGGGGATCTACTATATGGACCGTCATGTGACCACCGCCCACAAGAGGAGAACTAAATGGCGGGAATAGTGAAAGAAAAGGAGGATGAAGCTTAATTGAGATTTGAATAGTTATGCTGTGGAGGCGAAAAAAATTAACAATTGAATCGATTTGCAAATTTATGAAACTTAAATGTCAGGAGAAAAATAAGATACAAAATACATAATAAAGGTTCTGGCAATAACACAACAACACATTTAAGGGACTTGCCTCACTCCCTCTTCTTTCCTGCCTTCCATCTCGCTCCCGCTCCTGTCCTTCCTGTCTCTCCTGGAAGATCCGAAGCCACAACTCACTCATGCAACGAGGAAAGACCTCACGCCAACTTCCTTCATGCCGAGATATCATTCATCAATCTTAGAGCTACGTGGAGGAGAAGGAGCAGCAGCAGCAGGAGGAGGATAAAGGAGAAGTGAGAGAAAAGAAAGAATTAATAACAGGAAAAATGAGAAATGGAGGAATTACAGCCATAATAACAGGGAGATGAAGAAGAGGAAACTACAAATAAGACGTTAGTGATATAATGTTCATGAAAGTAAACAAATGACTTGATAACATGAAGGTGAGGAGGAAGAGGAGGAGGAGGAGGGCCATGGGGGGTGAGAGGTGTCCTTGGTGGTGGAGTGGAGGTGCGTTTACAGTTTGATGTGTGGCCTCGTCTCCCTCAGGAGCTATAAACTCCACCTTCAGGCCCGGGAGAGGTCGAGGGGGTGTGACAAGTGACTCAGAGTTGCTGGGGAGGCTCCGAGGCGCTGCTCTTTTGAACGGTCGCACCTTCATAGTTAAATTGTCTTTTTTTTTTTTCCTTTGCCTTGCCCTGTGGATGAAGACCTGTTTTGAGTAGGCTATGTTTTATTTTATTATTACTTTTCATTTATTTTCCTCATGTTTTTATTTCTGTCCACATTCCTTCCTCCTTCCTTCCCTGTCCGCCTCGACCCGTCTCCACAGCACACCGTCGCCAGGCAGTCTCTAAGGTGTCCTGCTGTTTTAGTCGCAGCGAAACTGTTTCAGATCTGTTCACGTTAAACTGTTTGGATAATATTTCATGTGCTCTCTATTGTTTGGTCAGGGCCGCTCGCTCCTCCCTCCTGCCTCCCTCCCGCTGCTGTGTTGACATGGCGCGCGGCAGCAGACACCACCACCGCCCTTGTTTCTCCTCCACATTTTACTCGATAGGACAAGCGGACACGGCGGCAAGGGAAGACACATTGCCTTCCTCGCTCGATCATTGTTCTTCGGAATCACATATGGCGGCGGTAAAGGCATAGAAAAAACGGCTGGAATGTAGGGCAAGTTAGTTCATGTTGTGTGGAAACCTAACGCCTCTGGGAGCGTCTCAACACTTGCCGGGCTCGTCATGTTATTATGTAAACAAACGTCGGCAATTACTCACATGTGTGACAACTTTACTCGTTGTTTCTCCTCGTCGAGTTTATAAAGCATTAAAATTATGGAGAAACTTATCAGAACGTACAGAAGGGGAAAGAAAAGGGTGTTTTTTATATACATCTGAACCTTTCGAACGCAGTGAGAGAACCAGCATGGCGTTCGGTAGCAGCTCCGGAAACATGGCGGGCTTTTCAAAACTACAGCCTCTTCACAGCCAGGGTTAAGGTAGCGTCTAATTGTTCCTCCTCTTAAGTAACGGATCCAAGGAAGCCTAGCATGGCGCTGCGACACTACCACTTCGAAAATGTATTCATGAAATGCAAATCGTTCCAGTATCGTCGTTTTGTTCCTGGTACTCCCTTCACCAAATTACTGCCGGCCGGAGCACGATAACAGGCCTAATCCCTTCAGAATGCATTAGCTGTAATCATCCCCTTCAGCCCTTTCGACCCCCTTCCTCTGGTCTTCACCCAACCACTGCCACCCACCACTACCCTTTCCCTTTCTTTCTTTCTTTCCCCCTTCAAAGCTTCCCTCCCCCTCACTGTTCCCTTTCCTCACCCATTAGACGGAATTAAACGAATGCATTATCTTGATCAGGCTGTTAGAGAGGCCTAAGCTTATAAGCAGCCTATAAAATTCTTTCTTTACACTATGGATTGCCTTTCTTTCCTGCTGACACTTCTTCCCTTGCTGACACTTGTTCAAATTTTATTCCTGATGTATATATTTCCTTTTACTCTTTCTTTGTTGTCCTTCAGAGGATTAACTAATTACGTATCAGTAGTTATCATTATCTCTCTCTCTCTCTCTCTCTCTCTCTCTCTCTCTCTCTCTCTCTCTCTCTCTCTCTCTCTCTCTCTCTCTCTCTCTCTCTCTCTCTCTCTCTCTCTCTCTCTCTCATTCTCTCTCAGCCATGTGAAGCCTGAAATCTCTGAGTCGTGCCAGCGAGGTGATAAAGGGCGTTCTGGCTAGTGTGTACTGTCTGGCGGAGGGCA
>JAXIVD010000672.1:78565-121065 GCA_036785275.1 Cancer borealis | reverse complement strand
AATCCAGTCACCATATCCGATCCGGTATTTAATTCCTCATTGATTGCAAAGGATGAATGGAATTAGCATATTCATAGTGTTGCTTAGTAGCCGAGGGAGTTGGAGAGGCCTGAGGGAAGGGGTGAAGGGGGTGAGGGGATTGCTATTAGTGATCAGCGTAGTGGAACAGGCCTCGTCCCTGTTCCAGCACCTCCCTTCCCTTTCCCTTCCATGCCCCTATGCTGTCCCGCCTCACACTGCCGCCCGACCCTCCATCACAACACCCAAGACACGCTCAACCTCACCAATTACCTTCTATCTGCAAAAAAAAAGGCAAAAATATTTTAGAAACTTTGAATGGAAGTTTAAAGAGTAAAACATTATGAATAAGTCCTTTTAAATCTGCTGACACCTAAGTATTTAATTTGTCGTCTGATAAATATAGGAACTTCACCAAAATATCCTGACAAAAGAGAAAAAAAACGCTGAAGGTGACTATATTATATGCTTGTCGAGGAGCTCCAGCGAGACATTAAATTATTCACCGCTGTCAGCTTTGTAAGACTAAAGACAAATGAAAAACGCTTTGCCACACTCACTCCTTGCAACACACTACACGTGCCTTATTCTCTGCCTTTCCTCTCTCCTCCTGTTTTCGCGTAGGTGAAAGAACAGACGTTGATAAAGCATAGAAAGGAGGCAGGAGAAAGGAAGGAAGGAAGGAGGGAAGGAAAGAGGGCAGGAGGGGAGTAGAGGTGGCGGCAGATAAGGCTGTGAAAGAGATGATGGCGTGAAGCGAGGGTGCAGAGGCCTACCAAGGACCCCCCGCCACCCTTCACCTTAATTATAGCAGCGCCATCCGTCAGCGGCGGCGAGATGGCAGCTACTCGATGATAGCCTTCAGAAGCCATTAATTAAGCGAACATGAAGTATTTAGCGTCAGTTGCGGCTGTCCAGGCCAACAAATGCCAGTTTTTACTCCACGTCTGGTGGCTTTACTCCCCCCCCACCCACCACCACCCATCCACTCCACCTCCATCCCAGCCCTCCCTCCCCCCCTAAAGTTCGTGGTGCACATACATCCTCCCTCCCTCCCTCCCTTCCTCCCTCCTTCCCTCCCTCCCTCCCTCCCTCCCTCCCTCCCTCCCTCCCTCCCTCCCTCCCTCCCTCCTTACCACCTCCACCACCAGGCTTCAAGGGCAACGACGGAGGAATGAAGGGAAGTTTTGGCAGTTTACTATATAGAGATTATCCCTTATTTTTTTATGGTTTCTTTTTATGTTGTTGTTAACACCTGAAATGTTTAAAGCACATGCATCGTTCCGTTTGTATCCCGCATTGTGTGTGCATTAATACAAGCCTTCACTGCATGTCGTCCACTTGCATATTGCGTTTCGTTTGCATGTTTGCGTGATGTGTTGAGCATGAAACGTGTTTGTTTGAGGACTACATAGTTTTTTATTAGTTATTTTTTACTCCAATACAAACCATTCACATGATCCTGGGTAGCAAGCAGTTAGACGTGCCTTTGGCGATGCTCAGCTCACCAGGTCAGTCCTACACAGCGATCAGTCGTGGCAGGAAGGAGGAAGGAGGGCAGGCTGCTCCCCGCCGAGTGGAGTTATCTTCCAAGGGTAGATAAGGAGCGTCCTCTGATGGGGTGTCCACGCCCGTCCCGCGTCCCTCATCACTCCTGCTGAAGGGACACCACCCCTTCCCTCTCCCTTCCCTCACGACCCCTCTTTTCTTTCCCCTCTCAGCCCCTTCCGCCGCCCCCTCCCCACACACGCTCGCCCTTTATTATTGTCCACCACACACTCTCCCCTTCTGCTGATGTTTGTAGAGATAATAGATTAATCGTTATTCTCCCTATATTTTTTTCCTTTCCTTTCTTTCTCTTTCTTTCTGTTTATGTTTCCGCCATGAATAAATCTACATTACTCGTGATATCGTCTTTACTTTTTTTTTGTTTTAGTAATTGAAAAGTGTTGAAATAATTGCGTTTTGGTGCAGTGGAGTGGAAAGGAGTGAGAGAGAGAGAGAGAGAGAGAGAGAGAGAGAGAGAGAGAGAGAGAGAGAGAGAGAGAGAGAGAGAGAGAGAGAGAGTGAGAGAGCGAGTACCGTGCGAGGCGGAGTAGAGGAGGTGAAGTGGTGGGTCGCGGAGGAAAGGGAGGAAAGGAGAGAGAATAATGGGGGTGGAGTCTTGATGGGGATGCCAGCGAGTCACTATCATACCGTAATGGGTCACCGCAAAGAGTCGTGTATTGATATTTATGTGTGTATCTATCTATACATATATACCTAACTTCTTGCTTATCTATCGCTTTATTTATCTATCTATATTTTTTCTATTTCATTTTCCTCTTATTTGTTTTTCCTGCTTGAAATAGTTTAACTTTCACATATTTTCATTCCTACCATTTTCACTTTCCACTCACCACTCCCTTCCCTTCCTCCCTCCCTCTCTGTCTCTCCTCCATGATAACGTCTCGGCTAATCCAGCAGAAAGAGTCTTAAGTCAGAGGGAAAACTATTATAATAAATTCTGAGAAGGGCGTCATGAAGGGCAGCGCCGCGTCCTTTGTCGGCGTGGCAGGTGATGCGTCTCGCCCAGGGACACAAACGCTCACATTATTGAGGAAATAACGAAGATCAGTCATTCTCTCAGTGTTCCCTCGAGGGTGTGGAGGTGACGGGGGTTCAGAGGGTGGAAAGCGATGCCTTACTCTTACTTAAACTGATAACTTTACTGGTGATATATTTTACATGCATTTAGTCATTAATTAATAACTGATTTTAAGTTTTCTGAGTGTAGATAAATATTTTGGGATTCTTCAGACACCACAAATTGAATACTCAGTGAATTTAATAAAAGTTCCGTAAATTGCATATATATAAATCTGGTAAAAACGCATAATTTCATAATAATAATAATGATAATAACAGTGAGTTGTCAATGTTTCACTTTATTCTATATTTTCTTTGCTCACACTCTTCTAAAACTACAGTACTATTTCTTTATCATCATCCTCTCTCATTTATCATTATCATCATTAATTTATTATTTAAGAAGCATCAAACAGTGCTGCCTTTATCACCATTTTCTTTTTTCTACCATCTCCATTATTATTATATATATTTTTTGTTGTTTATGTTTTTATCTTGATCATTTATCACTTATTATTATTATTCCAGTGTATTATTTTGTTACTATTATCAAATTCTAAATGCAGTTTACACCAATGTTTATCAAGCTGCCATCTGTAGCTACACCCAGACATATGGCTTAAAAACACTTATGATTTGTGTGTGTGTTTCACCCGTTACACTGTTTTGCATTAGTGATATAACCAGTTTGAAGTTGTTTTTTATGCAGTGTAGCATGTATGTTTCACACTAGTTTTTATCACTATAATATAATTTCAAGCACATTGCTATACAAAGCATGAAGCTGATATTACTGCTTCAAGGGAAGACATTGATGTGTTAAACTGCTTCAAATTTCTTCACCTCTCAGAAGACTTCAATATAGTTAGTCATAATCACTCCCCTATGTTTTATTCTATTTGGTCTTCTGAGAGGTATGGACGCTTGTATCTGTCTTAACACGTGATGTCTTCCATATAGACATAGCTTGATGTGTGTGTGTGTCTTGTTTTGACTTGTTAATTTATATGGCTTTTTTGCATTTCTTTTCTAGCCGGTAAGAATAACTGTGTAAAGTTATTGCTGTGTGGCATGCGCTTGAGGTCCGGAGCGAGACAGTGGTATGTACTGATGCCCAGTGTTGATGTGGGTGTTGGGACGGGAGGAGGTGCCATCATCCTCTCCCTTCCCTCCCTCTCTCCCTTCCTATGTCTGTTCCCTTTTATTATCTAAATCTTTCTAGATCTTCCGGTGGCTGGTTATCAGTACTAAGCATATAAACATTTTTTTTTCTTTTTTTTTATATTAACCCTCATTTTCACCTCTATTTTATTTATTCTAGCATTAAATTTGGTATGTTTTTATTAATTATTATTGATTATTGCTAGCATGATTTTTTCTAACTTATTAATAGCACCATAATTTTACTTCGCTACAGATTGTTTTGGTTATATAGATAGATGTACAGGAAAATGGTTTAGATCAAGATAAAAATTCAGTCAGAGTTGAATATTTCGTATGTGGTTTGCGTCTGATGGTCTGCGTCTGAGTGAGGAAATGCAGGGAAGCTCACCATTTATTTCCCTGCATATTGTGACTCGAGGTGACACTGCCCTCCGTCACTATTACCTTCTGCAGGATATTACCACGTGGCGGGGCTTGTGAGGCCACTTTTCCTCCTCACTTTAAGGCACCTTCCTCTTCCTTATAACTCCGACTAGTGTTTGTGTCACTTATATTTTATTCTTTGACTAAATATATGGAAAAAAAGTTAATATAAAAAGGATTAAATTCGGTTAGCTTTTCCTTAAGTTATTATATACATTTTTTTCCATTTTTTTTAGCAATATATTTTAGTTATAAAGTTCGCTGGATAAATTTACATGGGTTTAGTAAGGAAAATAATAATGAAAGTTAAACACACACCTGGTGACAAAGATATAATAATGGGAGTAGCGACACTGCAGTTGGTGTGTGGTGTAGTGATGACATAAAGCAAAAAAAAAACAAGAACAATGATGGTGGTGACATTTGGGTGAGAAGTGGGGAAAGTGGTGAAGAGTTATGGTGAGGTGACAGTGTGGCAGTGGTGCTGGTGACAGTGGAGGAGTGATTGATGGGTGTTGGGGGGCAGGTGGTGGTGATGATGATACTGAAGGTGGTAGAGGAGGAGGAGAAGGAGGAGGAAGAGGGGTTGACACACTGATAGGGGTGGAGGTGAAGGGCGCCTCTTGAACACCTGCCCTCACCCCTTGCCTCGCTCCGGGGGTGCGACGGGAGGAGGGCGTTGAGGATAAGGGCACCAGGGAGATAATGACCAGCTGGGTGGCAGGGAGGAAAGCCTGTCACTAAGGTGGTGATGGATGGTGTGTGTGTGTGTGTGTGTGTGTGTGTGTGTGTGTGTGTGTGTGTGTGTGTGTGTGCGTGTGTGCGTGTGCGTGTGCGTGTGTGTGTGTGTGTGTGTGTGTGTGTGTGTGTGTGCGTGTGCGTGTGCGTGTGCGTGTGTGTGTGTGTGTGTGTGCGTGTGCGTGTGCGTGTGCGTGTGTGTGTGTGTGTGTGTGTGTGTGTGTGTGTGTGTGTGTGTGTGTGTGCGTGTGTGCGTGTGTGTGTGTGCATGTGTGTGTTTATTTTTTTTTTTCGGTTTATATATTTCAAGATATTTATTTTTTAATCAATATATAAGTATGTAGGTTTGTGGAAGTCAGTACATGTGATTATTTTATTATTTTCATGATTTAGCTGCGAATACATGACTTCTAAATGATTCAGTATAACATTTACACCAATTCAAGTTTACTATTCCTCGCTCCTGCCTGATCGATGCGTTTTTAAGTACAAAATCACACTTTTTACACAAGTTTTCAAGGTCCACGTTTTACACTTTTACTTTCTGTCCTTCTGGTTTCCTTCCCTCCTTCCTTTATTACCCTGCCATGTGCCCCTTGCCTGCCCACCCTCGTTCGGTTGTTTTATAGAGCCGTAAACAGCCTACCGATGCCGCCTCCCTCACCTACTAACTTTTGACCTACATTTTTTTTATGCCTCACTTTTGCCTTCTGTATCACTTCTTTTGTCACATTTTTTTTTATTAGTAAGACGTAAGACCATTTTTTTGTTTATGGCTGTGTGGGTTTAATTTTATTTTTTCATAGTTTTTTCATACGACATTTATTCATTTGTCAAAGTAGTTTAATTATTTTGCGTACAGTCTCTGATACATTTTAAATTATTAACTCGCGGGATGGAAAGGCAATTTTTTCTTAATGGATAACTATTAATGGTCCGTTTCCCTTGACGTGCTTTGTACAAGGTAGTGTGAGGTGGCATGACGTGTTCGTGTTGTCGTCCAGCGTGTTGAACCTGTGCTCTATCCCCTCAGAGGTGCTAATAATTACCTCAGTAACTGGGGCCATAACCTGGGAGCGGCCGCCACCCTCCCTCTCCCTCCCTCCCGCTCCTCCACTCCTCGAAAGCTGACGAACTCTGCGACTTAACAGACTTTATGACCACAGGTTCGGAGGGACTTTAGGTCATTGGTCTGAGGAATGAATCTCGGCCTTAGCGGCATTGGGTTCTGGAGTGGTGTTGTCAGCGGGTCTTCGGAGTGACGGGGGGGCGAGGCAGACGGAGCGGCTACAACATGTGAGTTTTCATTATGGTATTCGTCTCCTTCAGGGCGAGGCTCGGATTATTAGCAGGCGTCTTGTGGAAACGGTCCGGGGAAATGTGTAATATTAGTCTCCGTCCAACGCAACGGCCGCCACTCCTCCTGAGCCGCCGCTTGCTGCCTCCCGGGGAAAAATAATGAGTCGCTGTTAATAAAATTTCAGACGTGATCCTCCACCCGTGCATACTCCCTCCAGACTCTCGGCAGTCCCTTTCCTCCCTTCCGTCTCTCGCTCTCTCTCTTCCTCTCTGTTTATTTTTCATTGTCGTCCTTGCCCCCCATCCCTCCTACTTACCTCCAAACCTCATTTCTTACCTTTCTCCCTCTCCTTTATCATGCTCACTCTTTTTCTTCTGCCTTCCTTCCCGTCTCTTCCATAACTAACTCCTCTCCGTCTTCCTCCCTCCGTCCTCTGTGATGTTCTTCCTTCTGTTTAAGTGTTTCTTCGGTTACGTCACAAACAATAACAAATAAACATTGTCTTCGAAGATTTACTGTCCGTCACACCATAACGAGTAACATCCGGACAACAAAGTATATGCATAAAACAAAGTTACAATAAGATTCCGTGCATGATTCTCTCTGTGAGTGTGAAGGGATGGGAGGGTGTAGGTGTTATCATTGTCTTTGGTGCGACAAAGGAGAGTGTAGGGATTCAAGCAAGTGAGGGAGTCTAGGTAAAGGTGTCGTGTGTGTGTGTGCAGGTGTGTGGAAGGAAGCCGCTGCGTCGTGTTATCAGTCACTTTCGGCGTGAGTGATGTTAGTGTCAATAAGGAGTTGTGTCAAACATGGCGCCTCAGGCTCCAGTAATGACCTGCTGCATGGTTAATATAACGATGGAGAAAAGGTGAACATCGAGACTATTCGTGTAATGCTTTACATTACAAGCTGATACATTATATGGCGATGAATACATACATATACATACACATTATACATATATATTTTTCATTTATCAATTTACTAGATAATTTTTTTACCTATACATGTATCTATTTATTTATATTCTATATATTCATTAATTAATAATATTTGTGTGCCTTTTGGCATCGACAGTAAAGAATTAGTTGTAATGCTTCAACAGCACACTGTGTACATCCCTGTAATTGGTTAATTTTGACTGACCTTGCAAAATTAATTGAATATTGACAATTTATTGTGGATCAGTTAATCACACTTTCTTTATATATTTCGATAAATTTTGTCCAAGCTTACATAATGAAAAGTTGACCAAACTATATCATGTTCAATTTAAATTTAAAAAAATGTATGTACTCGAATTATGCGTCAAACTCATACGATAATTAGTTAAAATATTTTTCTCTATTAGATTAAAACAAACTTTAAACTTTAAAAATAGTGTTATCGAAGGAATATGACATGCTAATTAATTACGTAACAAACATTTAATATATAACAAGCGACACACACACACACACACACACACACACACACACACACACACACACACACACACACACACACACACACACACACACACACACACACACACACACACACACACACACACACACACACACACACACACACACACACACACACACACACACACACACACACACACACACACACACACACACACAAACACATACTCATTAAAAAAACCGTAAAATTCACATATAACCAAAATATATTAGAAAGAAGTGATGAGTGTTGGTCGAACAGAATAGTCGATTACCTGTGTCCGAAACCAGAGCGTTGAGTCCGTTTTCTCTTGTATTTTCACTGTAGTCATCAGTTTCGAATGAGGATGAAGGGGGAGGAAAAGGGGAAGGGGAAAGGGAGGAGGAGGAGGAGGAGGAGGAGGAGGAGGGGATTCTGACGTTGTGGGGGTAGACGGTGGCGGGTTAGGGATAGAGGAAAGGGAGGAGGAGGAACCCGAGGAACAGAAGGAGGATGGGGGTGGGGGAATGTGACCTGCGGTGTAGAAAGAGTACACCAATCCAATATCACCGACGCGAACCTCGATACTTTTTTCTCTCTCTTTTTTTCTTGTAGGTTTTGTTGTTATAAGTAAAAAGAAAATGTATATACTAAGAAAATCCTTCTCACGCCTCTCATAAAATCATGTTTTTATTTGGAGTGAAAATTGTGAGATGGTGAAAGAAAGAAAGACGAGTGTTTTTTGGTGGTTTGTGTGTGTGTGTGTGTGTGTGTGTGTGTGTGTGTGTGTGTGTGTGTGTGTGTGTGTGTGTGTGTGTGTGCGTGTGTGTGTGTGTGTGTGTGTGTGAGGCCCTCCACCTTTATCGACCCTGACGGAGGCGGCGTGGAGTGGAGTTTGCAGGTGTTCGTGTGAAGGATTATGAAAGCAGGTGTTGTTTTGCGGGAAAGAACCATTGAAGTCCTTCCTTAGATAACATGTGGACGGTAGACTGTGAGCTGAAATTAATTATGACCTAAACCTAATGATAAAAGACTAGATCTCTCTCTTTCTTTTTTTCTCTCTCTTTTTCTCTTTTTTTTTAAGAATTCTGATGGAGAAGAATAGAAATGTTTTACCTTTTATTGGAAAATGAGCTTTATTCTTTTGCACATATTCCACGGTTTCGTTAAGCCTTTACTGATCTGAATGTGTGTGTGTGTGTGTGTGTGTGTGTGTGTGTGTGTGTGTGTGTGTGTGTGTGTGTGTGTGTGTGTGTGTGTGTGTGTGTGTGTATATGTGTGTGTGTGTGTGTGTGTAGCAGCTGTGACCATTTTCTAGCACAAGCGTCACATGTTTTCGTGCGGTTCATAATGTTTCACCACCAGCCTCCAGACACTTACAACCCGAAAAGGCGTTGAGTAGGCTGTTTGCATGCCACTAATATGAAAACCAACAGCCTTTTAATAACTACTGATCTTCCTTAATTAGCATTCTATCATAACCTTACCTGCCGTTTACCTGTAAGAACACGTAGGTTAATTAACAGCTTCGTTTCGTTAAAGCTACTCTACTCCAACCTTTCACGTCACCAGTTTCATAAGACTTCACGAAATATTAATGTCTACGTGATGTAATTATTATCATTATTTTTTCATGAGGTCTACGAGAGGCAACACCCTTCCTCTGATTTTCGCTCAGAATCGCCCCTATCAATTAAATGGCTCCTGAGAACACCAAACATTGAAAATGGGAAACACGGATCAGATCTTTGAGAAAATGGCAGGACGGGAAGGATTAAGCAGGGACCTGTGGAATCCTGATAAAACACTTCCCTCTGAATGCACTTAGACTGAGGGTCGTACACAGTGTTATGCATACTTAGTTAACTTACGTAAACATAAATCAGTCCATCCCTTGGTGTTACTTGTCATATTTAGACCCATAATGACCCTAAACTGCACCAAGCACACCAGCTCCTCTCTGGTCCTCGCCCTCGTCCTCGTCCTCACTTGAGTGGCATTCGAGACATACTAGTAACAAGGTCACAGTCTTATCTCCTTAATTATGTTGAAGTGATTAGGTGGTAATCTTCAAAGAACTATAGACAGCCATTTTGTTTACTAACCACCTTCTTGACGAGCGCCATTTTGGTTTAGCGATGACGTCATGTAAGGTCCTGACGGTGACAAAAGAGCCTCGGCACCGCGCACTCAATCACCGTCATGGTGTATTCTGGGACAGAGGGAAAGCTACGCCCAAGTCTCGGCCGTTTCTTTGCTGTTTTCTATCTTGCTGGGGCTGTTAGCGGACGGGGGACCTTTTTATCATGCACTTTGTACCTGGGGCGAAGTAACACACTGGTTGGAACAGGTGGTAATTGTGTTTTATATGAACTAGTATTTAAGTCATATTTTCGTCCGAATCTGACAACTCGTACCCCCACCCACTTCCTCCATCCCCCGCCACCCTTTCACCCCCACTGCCCCCCCGTCTTCATCCCCTCCGCTGTCTCCCTTGGTAAAAGCGGTTTATTCTGTTTGAGGACCCAACTACGGTTTCACTTTTCATCGTAAAACCTTTCCTCTAGACCCCAACGACCATCTTCACCTAAGGGCACGACCTTGAGAGTCGTTCCACCTGCCATAGTCACTACTTACCCGATTCACTCTCTAAATGCACCCTGGATTCTTATTGCTGAGAACAGAATCGCACGGCATTCGGACAAAGGGACTAATGCCCATCTTACCCGCCTGGTAGAAGTGACACTCCGGTCGGCAGGAAGAGGAAGCCTTCCTCTAAAAAAATCTATAAACATGTAGAATTGTCTGTATTTGTGATATATATGTTGTGGGATGATGAGGGAATTAATTGGCCCAATCAGAATGTTAAGAAATATTACAACTGTTATATTATGAGGAAATATTTATTTTATGAAATAAAATTAAAATCGTTAACTCCAGCCTTGCGACAAAGGTAAAGTTCTCCTGTGTAAGATACAGTGTTATAATACTTGTTAGCAGTCATTTATGTCATTAATGGGATTACTGATGTTAGAAAGTCTGTGGTTGATGGACCCCAGTTTTACTTGTATAACTATCATTTGTGGAATATATATATATATATATATATATATATATATATATATATATATATATATATATATATATATATATATATATATATAAACACAGACGCATATATATACATGGTTCAACTTTAAAAGACTTGATGTCTGTTATAGAAGATGTGCCAATATATCAATCATAGTCATATATTTTTTTTCTACTGTAATCATTACTTTCGTTACCTGACTCGAGTTGTCTGTGGGTGTAATATTCACAATCTCAATATTAATCTTGGTATGAGTGTTGTTGTATGACGTAAAAAAAATAATGCTATCTTCATTGATTCTTAATAGTTGTCTAGATTTACTTTCATACTGTATTTTATTCCAAATCTAAACTGGTGATTTCCGTCACCATGTTCCTTCATAATATAAAAAAAGAAAAATAAGAACTAATTTTAATCATAAGAAGGAATATTGATAGTAATATTAATGTATAACGTAAGCGACAAAGAAAACAATCGCGTATAGCATAGAGTTGCACGCACCACCTTCCTTCCTCACTATTGTACTACCGATCGAACATGGGGCTTAAGATGCGTGCTCGTTTTCATGTTTGTCTTATAACCAGAATAATGTAGCCGCCCTCGTGCCCGCCCTTCTCTCCGCGTTACATGGGACGAAAAATTACAGTCTCTCCCTCAACAGTCAAGCTACATATGTATTTGCCTCGACCTAGTAGTAAACATTGCCTGTATGACGTATGCCAACATTTCTTTTACAGAGACACAGTGTATATTAGGCGTAGCAGTCTTGGCAGAGGCGGGCAAGGGGCGTGGGGGCGTGGGTTGTGTTTCAGGGGCTAGAAAGAGAGAGAGAGAGAGAGAGAGAGAGAGAGAGAGAGAGAGAGAGAGAGAGAGAGAGAGAGAGAGAGAGAGAGAGAGAGAGAGAGAGAGAGAGAGAGAGAGAGAGAGAGAGAGAAAGAGAGATAATAAAGAATAAAGAATAAGGAATAAAGGAATAGTCAAGGCGAAGGAGACAACCGCACAGTAAGAGAGGAGGAGGAGGTAGGGGTACGGGAGGGATAGTGGGGAATAAGAAGAGGATGAGGAGGGGAAGGGGCAGTATGGGGAGGGGGAGTAGGAGTAGGAGGAGGACGACCATCTGGGTGTAGGCTGGGGGGCACGTCGGGGGTACACATACCTACACAGCATCCCCCAACACCCAACACCGAAAAGAATGATCTTCCGTTTATCTTGGTAGTGGCATGACGCTCCTCTTAGGGTGACTCGAGATGGTATTCTGATTACAGACTGACAGACGACTGCATTGCTGACTCCTGACTCCCCTGACGCCGGACTGTGGATCATATGCTTGGTGTGTGTGTGTGTGTGTGTGTGTGTGTGTGTGTGTGTGTGTGTGTGTGTGTGTGTGTGTGTGTGTGTGTGTGTGTGTGTGTGTATGTGTATGTGTGTGTGTGTGTGTGTGTGTGTGTGTGTGTGTGTGTGTGTGTGTGTGTGTGTGTGTGTGTGTGTATGTGTGTATGTGTGTTTATGTAGATTTTCCTCCAAGTTTCTGTACATTCACGTGTGTGGTGGCTTGCCTTGCCTTGCCTTGCCTTGCCTTGCCTTGCCTTGCCTTGCCTTGCCTTGCCTTGCCTTGCCTTGCCTTGCCCTGCCTTGCCTTGCCTTGCCTTGCCTTGCCTTGCTTTGCCCTACCTTGCCTTGCCTTGCCTTGCCTTGCCTTGCCTTGCCTTGCCTTGCCTTGCCTTGCCTTGCCTTGCCTTGCCTTGCCTTGCCTTGCCTTGCCTTGCCTTGCCTTGCCTTGCCTTGGGAGTGGTGTGTCCGTGTGTAGCTGGCATGTATAGCAACGTGCTCGGAGTACTGACTTGCATTCCTATTTTTTTCTCTCTTTCTCTCCTTCTTTATCTCTCACTCATTTTATTTTTTCTCCCTCTCGCTCTCTCTTCTTATTAAGTGTTGAAATAATGCCTAAGCTAACTGAGAGATCATAAATTAACTAAACTACGTATATAAAATAACGGAGTATAATTACGTACCGCGCATTTATAAGTTACATAAGGTGACAGTAAAAAGATGCATACCTCATCGTCATGGCAGGTTGAATATTCATTACATTCCACTATTTTTTTCGTCTGAGATGCACGCAGGGATAATTTTTTTTCCTTCTTTTTTTTTTACCCTCTCTCGCTCAGTGGATCGATCGGGGGAAGTGGCTCTGGTATCTCAAAGCGATGAATATATTGCATTCACCTTTATTTCCATCACGGGGGAGCTTTATTATGCGTCACACGTGGACCCTTTATGCATGCAGCTTACCGATACAGTGCTCGAGGGTGAGGGGGAAAAAAGAGAGGTGGGGAAAACTATCTTTAGCCTTTTAGAACCTGTTTCCTTGGTCCGCTGTGGCCGTCCGCTCCGCTCTGCATTTCCCTTCGACTATAAACAAAAGCACCTCAAATAACACCGCTCCTCAGCACGCGTCTTCTTAAATAATAGAGTCTCCCATTTTTCAAGTTGAGGCTTTTTCTCTGACCCATATTTTCTTGGTAAGCAGAGTCCATCAGCGGTAATTATTAGTCAGGGCGGATGAGCCGACATCATGCTAACCACAGGCTTCCGTGTCGCTAGTCCATAACCCTGAATTATTGAAGAAGATGAAGAAGGAAAAAAAGTCTTCGTCGCAGCGCTACCTGACCCAGAATACCTTCCACCTGCCAGATAAACACAACACACCTTGACTTCCCATTTCCGAAAAGATTATTTACAGTACGTTGACTTATCTTCCAGTGACTTAAGGGAGGCATATGGACGAGTAGGAAATGAGTAAAGAAAACAAAGGTTCGACATTTGCTGAGAGTCATTAACTGGATGCGATCAATATTCACGGCTGATTCACAATAATTATCCATGTAAACAATAGCCTTATGTTGATTCACGACTCCCTGGCACGACACACGGAAAGGAAACTCACAGGAAAACGAATAAGAGAACCAAGGAAGGAATAGTTGTGGGAACAGACAGAAAGGATGAAGACTTGAAATAAGTGTCTTTTCCCTCGTCCTCTGACAGGTACGGAAGTGGCGTGCGCTTTGATAAGTTATTATGGTACACTTTTTGTCGCTGGCAAGGGAGGGATGGCGGGGCCGGGGGTTCTTGATGTGCACGGCGTCAGGTGTACGTACAGGTGTGCAAGGGAGGGTTCGTGTGCACGTGCGTGTTCCTGCGTGCGTGCTTGTATTTATGCAATTGAGTTTTATGGTCATAGGGGATAAGGCGACGTAGTAATTTGTATGGTGATGAAAGTTAATGTGGAAACTCATACGGTTGGGAAATAATTCATTGGTAATTGCAATGGTAAAGAATATTGATTGATCATGATGACGATGATGATATATGCTAATGATAATGATAATAATAATAATAATGATAGCGATAATGATAGTATTTAATAACAGTATTGTTATATATTGGTCGCCATCTTCTTAATCATTCGTTATACTTGTTGTCATGAAATTATTTCGTATAAGCCTCACTTTTTTTTACCTAATATAAAATCTCGCATATAATTAATTATTTGAAATAGATAAGAATATCCAGACACTCTTGTTAAGCACAATATTAAAGTCAAATACACTAGAAAGGATATAAATAAACTAATTGTCAGGAAACTGTAACACAAACTGAAGTCAGGAGGAAAATGAGTAATAGTAAGTATTCATTTGCCTCACTCAGTCTGTGCCATCATTAAGAGGTATTGGTGTTGGTGTTGGCCAGCTCAGAGCGAGCCTCGGATGTGTGTCTGTCTCTGTTCCTGTGTTGTCAGTCAGCGGTGCAACACACAGCTATGCCAGTGACAGGTGGAGGACGATGTGTCTTTAATGAAGCTTAATGTAATTGATGTCTGTGTTGTCCAGTGATTTTTGGGTGTGCCATGCTTAATTCTGACAGCTGTCGGCCTGGCTGGGGTTATCAGTCACGCTAATTCCGTTTTATTAATAGCTGGTTTGGTGGGAGGCACTCGTGGAGGGACGGGTTTTGTCTGGCCTGAGCAAGAGTTGTTATCACTAAGTCCATGCGTCATTACTACAGTATTTGTTCATTATGCTGCTGCTTTTGATTACTCGATGACCGGTGAGAGTGGTGGAAAATTGTTACTTTATCTTTTCATATTGGTTTTAAATTCTTAGCTATGCACTTTGTTGCCTTGTCAGTGGTAGTTAGAATTACTTAGCTGCCAATTAAACACTTAAAATCAAGTTAGGTTCCAGTGCATTCGAGGTGGTGTTTTTTTCTTTTTCTTTTTACGTTTCACTTAATTTAGATGGATGTGCGTAATTTAGATATGTGGGTGTATATTTATTTAATCTTTTGGCGTAAGTACTGCAGACGAGGCAGACGAAGGAGGCGGGTTGGGAGGGGCCAGGAAACGACAGTCACTTAACCCAGGAACGGCCCGGCTACTGGTTTTGGGTGCGACCTTTTTTTTACAACATAACACATAATTGTATCTCTCACCGCAAGTTGCCTCCCTCCTTCCCTCCCTCCCTCTCTCTCTCCCTCCCTCCCACCTTCCATTCCTCCTTCCCACCCTCTATCTTTACCTCCACCTTCTCACCTCCTCCTCTTTAAGCTCCTCAGACTTGCCTCTTATTCTTTCTCCAGTTCTTTCATCTTTCTTTTTCCTACTTCTCGTGTTTCTTTCTTTGCCTTTCCTTCTACTTCATTCCTTTCTTCCTCCTCCACATCCCTTATTCCTCCATAGTTAGCTTCTCTATTTTTTTGTTTTATCATCATCAGCATTTCTTCTGTGCATATTTTTTTTTCTTTCTTTTAATTGATTACACGACCTTTTGTTGCGAATTCAATAAGTGTTTTTTTTGCATCCTTTACCTGGTGTGTCCTGTAACAGTGGGTTCCTTTAGTCATACAGGTGTTGGTTAGCCATACAGGTGTTCCATAGTTATACAGGTTCCTTTGTGGTGATTATAGAGGTAATTGCATGCAAAAGTTATGATTGTAACCTCGACACAATCAAGTATCAGTGACTATAGCTATCATATTTCATCTCATACTCTGTTAACATTGCATTGTATTAAATCAATAACACTTTAAATTAACGTGTAACCGATTATCATTATTACTTTTGCAGTTATTAATTTACTTATATTTTCATCATAGCTAAATACTATAAACCTAATCTTCTTTACATTACATTGTATTAAGGAAATTTACGATGAATTCATACGTGCAATAAATCATGAAGAACCGTGCGAGGGAAGAAAGGTCCAGCGGAGGGGCAAGTGTAGCAGCATCAGGAGGAAGGGAAGGGAAGGGCGGCACTGAGGCTACAGAGGAAGGGAAGAAGGCAGGGGTGATAAGAAGTTTGAATTATGGCGTGTAATCATCGAGGGCTGAATGAACTGATACGGGTGATTTCCTCCCCTGTTGGCTCCTCTCTCTTTCTCTATCCTTTCTCTATCTCTGTTTCTCAGTTTACCTCCACGTGGCTGCCGTGTTCCAATCTTAATTACCTCTCAGGACCCACTCTGTACTCTAAACACCTGTGGAGGCTTGTGTGTGAGGTTGTTTTGTCTTAAGTTTGCCGTGGATGCTTCTGATCTGCCGAGCATGTGATTGAAAGGTTAATAATGCCTTTATCTATATGGGATACGGAGTGGTTGGATTAAGTATTTGAATTTTTTTAATAGTGTAAGAAGACTTGCCAACGGATAAACAACAACACTTAGGCTTAAATGGTCATTATTGCTACTCCATAGAAAAGAAGAAGTATGATTTGGAAAATATTAGTTTAGTTTTCAAGGTATCCTGAGTAAGTCCAACTCATAGTAAGGAAGATCGTTATAAGGCAGTTTGCTCTAGAGTTTACCAGTAATAATGATGGTAATAATAACATTAATAATAATAATAATAATAATAATAATAATAATAATAATAATAATAATAATAATAATAACAATTATAATAATGAAAATAATGGTAACTATAATGATGATAATGATTAGTTTATCTAACTCTGCATAATGCATATGGGTATATATATATATATATATATATATATATATATATATATATATATATATATATATATATATATATATATATATACATATATATATATATATATATATATATATATATATATATATATATATATATATATATATATATATATGTATGTATTAATATAGTTTGTAGTATCCGTTTTCCCTCTATTTTATCTATCTATTTATCTTTGTTGTTTAGTCAGTACAGTTATGTATTTATCATTGTTTACTTGATATTTAATTGTTTACTATTCTTTATTCTATTTATATAGTATTATTTGCTGTGATTTGGTTGTGTAATGGCGAACTCCATTTTGAATTCAGGGAAAACATCATTAGTCTCTTCCCTGTGACGTGATGAGTGTGTTGAGCTGGGTGTGCATGATGCTGCACGATTATTGTGACTTCCTCGTCTTGGGTTTCATTGCAATTTTTTGTCAAATTAGCTTTTGATTATATTATAAATCTTAGTACTTTGCAAGTGGTGCTTGGAGTGTGACTGATTAGGGAATCCTTTAGTCCTTCGCCCACCAAGGTACCTTCGCGAGGCCTGGAGCGGCGGGGAACGGAGCCGCACCTAACGTTGTGTAATGTTTAGGTAGTGAAGACAAAGAGCGAGGCTGGTGCAGGTCACATCTGGCCGGCCACCAGACACGGACCACGCTGATGCGCCATGATAATTATGCTTCTCCTAGTGATTAATGATTTGTCAACGGGCAGCCAATCAGGTGGCGTGACGAGTGGTGACCACGCCCATTGGCTTGGCATTGACGAATGGACCTTGGGGGTAAAATATGGCCAGTCTTGGCTTGGAGCGCGTCCGTGCCATTCCACTTTAAATAATTGCGTCGAACTCCGGTGTCTGGGGAGGGTTGTAATAAAGCCGAGTTTCTTCCATGTAATGATTACTCTTGCATTCTTTGATGAATACACACCGGCAATTTTGCTTTTGGGAGGAGGAGCCATGCCAGGGAGAGACTCTGCCGCGGGAGGGAAGCAAACAGGGTCTGGCAGACACGTCGTACCTCCGCCATCCCCTCCCCCCCCCCCCCACCAAGCTTGGCCTGTGTAGCTGGGAAAAAGATCTTGTGAACATTTTCATGTTAATAAAAGCCCCCGTAATGGATTTCTTTGTGGTGCCAATCATACGCAAGGATGACGGATCGCGCCACTCCTAAAATCGGCGATCGAGGACGGGTACAAATGGGCCGGCCGGCACCGACTAATGGTCTTCATCTGTTTGAAAAAGTGGGGAGTCGTCCCGAAAAAAAAAAAAAGGAAACACTCCCACCACCATCATGCTTCTCCTGATCATATTATTTATTAAAGAGATGCTTGAGACGAGCTCGCCCTCACTCGCCTTACAATCCTCCACATTCTTATCCAGACAACTTATTTTGGACTGATAAAAAAAAGGAAAACAATAAAAAAATACCTATAATCATCAATTTCACATTCAGAAAACATTCTTACCTACGTTGCTTCCCTTAAATACTCCATAACTCCATCTAAGATTTAAGATTTCACAACAATGCCATGCAAGCCAATCTATACTCAACTTGCAATATATATTAGAGCAGTCTCCCCTCTTATAGCGAGCCATGATGGAACCTTAGATACTTATAGACTCTTAAATCAGTCAACACTTGCTTTTAACACATGACAGCGACCTCGACAAGCGAGCAGGCAGCAGTGAAGGCAGGAAGGACGGGAGGGATGAGGCTGGCAGGAGGGAAGGGAAATGGAGGGAAGGGAAAATGGAGGAATGGGGAGGAGATGAATGAGGTAGAAGGAGAGAAAAATGGAGGATGGAATAGCAGTGGAAAAATGAAAAGGAGAAGGGAAGCGGAATAAAAAAATAGTACGAGGAGTGATGGTAGGCAAGTGGAGGCAGAGGATAACAAGTAAAACGAATAGTGGAGAGTTACATGGAATAAAAAAGGGAATAAGGAACTAACTGGAAGGGGATTGGGTATACAAGCAGGAGCAGGAGGGAGAGGAAGAGGGGGAGGAGGAAAAGGAGAGACAGAGGCTAAGAGATAGAGGCAAGGAATGGAATCTCAATGTTTGATATAATGAACCTCCGAGAAGCGAATCATTACGCCTCCATGATGAATCAGATGTACTTACCATCCCAACCTTGGCCCTGAGGAGCCCCACGTCCCGCCCGATAGAAAGGAGACGCCCATTAGTAAGCAGAGTCATGCACACCATTGTATTAAGCACGTTACCCATATCTTCATGACGGAATTAGTAGCGATTGGTCTGTAGGTTCCTGGTCAGTATCATTCAGTTAACAGGTGTCTCATTTTTTTTCCTCTTAAGCACGTAGGTTTGTATGTTCCATTGTACCGATGTGTGGTATTGTGCTTGAACGAATATTTATTAGTTATTCACTCATCTCCTTTGAAATTATTAACTTTATTTGGTCTATTGTAGGTAAATTGTTTAAGTATACACGTTCCCACACCATAGAAATTTTTGTTTTTCTTTTGGTAAATTATAACATACTGAAATAGTCCTCGAATTTTAAGGTTTATTCCACATTGACATATTTTTCGTTATAGAAAGTCGAACATATATGAGTTTTCTCTTATCATAAAATAGTAATATAACCAATTATTTTCAAAGAAGGAAGCAGGAAAACTTAACACCCATCCAGAAAACATGAAAAATAGAGTGCACGTGTTGTGTTCTAATATGGTGTGGAGTGTTGGGAGGGTTGGTGTTCCCTTGTAAAGTGAGGTGGTATAAGGCAATGGTGGTGTCGGGAGGGTTGTGGGGGCGGGGTGTTGGAAGAAAAAGGGCTGTGAGGCTGATGTGTAGGAATAAAGTAGGTAGTGGGAGTGTTGTGTGGATGGGATGTGTAGTTTTGCTTATAAGGATGTTTTTAGTGTGGAAAGGGAGGGCAGCAAGAAGATATTTTATGCATAGGAAGGAGTAATCGTACCTGGAATTAACAAAAAAAAATATATATGAATAAATAAAAAAATATGCATGTTAGTCATAAAAATAGGTTTATTTTAAGCAAATTAAGACCTATTTTTACCGCTTTGCATGGCTTCTGCTTACCCTTTTATTTTGTGTGTGTTTCCGCTTTTGCTTTCACCTTTTGAGTGATGCATTGAAGACCAACATTTACCTGCATGGCTACAGCTTCCTCCTGTTCCTCGAGCTTCACAAGAATCCCTAAGGACGAAGCAGCTCTGGATGTGTCTGCATGATGCTCTGAAACACAACCACTGAAGTCTGAAATAACAGCTTCTATTCACTGCTTGCACGCACGCCTCTCCTCTCCACCTGCTTTATGCTTTGCTTTCGCTTGCTTTCTACCCTGAGTGGACTTGGATCCCTGGCATGCACGCTTCCTAATGATAAGTGATGCTTTTAGTTACCGTTTTGCATGATTTGAATGTGTTATGAAATATATGTTTGCTTTTTGCTATATAATCTTACTGCTTTATTGATTATTTTGATATTTATGTTTGTTTATGTTTTGTTGTATATATTTTTTTACATTCTTCCTTTACATATACCCTACATGGTTTTTTTTGCCATCATCTCTAAACGATAACTCACAACATAACAAGTAACTAATTTTTTTCCAGGTTACTAACAGCAGCGGTCTTTGATGGCTATGAATCACACACAATTATATTACTAACATTTTTACACATTCCAGGCAACTTTTAGCTTCATATTTAAGGCATTTCTCTAAACTTTGCTTTCTTTTCACCTTGCAGAGCGGAAGCGTGGGCGACAGACTTACACGCGGTACCAAACGCTCGAGCTAGAAAAGGAATTCCACTTCAACCGCTACCTGACGCGGAGGCGGAGGATAGAGATCGCCCACGCCCTCTGCCTCACCGAGCGACAGATCAAAATATGGTTCCAAAATCGGAGGATGAAGTGGAAGAAAGAGAACAAGAGCAAAGTGGAGAATGGGAACAGCCTTTCAGAAACGCCGACCCCAACGTCCCCCTCGCAGTGACCTCTGTGCTGTGGCCTCGGGTTGCCAAATATTGACCTAGAGTATACCTAGGGTGTGCAAAGTGCCAGTGAAGAGTGTGTGACCCATTTTATACTGGATAATTAAGTGCTATTTTACATAGTTTACGTGTACGTGCTCCTTATGTACAGTGCATCTCCAAATATTGGCAAATGTTCTACTGAATAAACCAGTGACTCTATGTAAGCCGTGGTGGCGCCCCGTGAAGGCGTCATAGTGTAAAGTGTATTCTGTGTTATATTGGTGTTCAAGCCGGGAAACAGCCTACCAGTGCCAGTACCAAGAAGATATATAAAGAAAGGGGGCTTCGGTAGCCGGGTGCAGCAGTGACGTGGCACTCTACTATTGGTGTAAATCTTTTTTGAGTTAGCAGTGACTTCAAAATTCACGACCACCGTTTGACAGTACCCTCATCAGCAAAGACTACAATCATTCCAAGATCCAGATGAGTAAACTTTTCTTTTCGTAAATTCCTTTTTGACAAGCAGCCTGTAAGACCCCATCCTACCACCACCAACCACCACCAACCACCATCACGACCACCACCGCCACTACCACCACCACCACGACCACCACCACCACCACCACCCCAGCTCCCCCGCCAACCTGTCAGGCGCCAGACCCCTCGCTAGCCACTACCAAAAACTTAAGGAGAATCTAGCTGTTTAAAGTCGACGTAACGTTTCCAGTTGCTTCTCCTACTCTGGTATTGTTTGTATAAAATAAGAGTTTCGATACAAAATTGTAATGTTTCCCTACTAGGAACAACCCAGTATA
This sequence comes from Cancer borealis, assembly GCA_036785275.1. NCBI lineage: Eukaryota > Metazoa > Arthropoda > Malacostraca > Decapoda > Cancridae > Cancer > Cancer borealis. Next base: position 99,451 of record JAXIVD010000672.1, on the reverse strand, counting down.
TCTTATATATGCTAGATTGTAGAGGAGGTGAAACTTAAAACTAGATGTTATTGACTACTACTACTACTAGTATACCACACAGGTTACAAATGATCAGAGGAAATGGTTCTTTTCTCTTTTTTTTTATTTAGCGAGGTGATCCTATGACATGGATGGACCACCTATGTAGTGCGTAGTACGAAGATGGTTCAACTGAGGAGACGCTGTGTGCCTCGCAAGGGCATCATTCCCTTTCGTTCAGTTGAATCATTAGTTTATATATAAAAAAAGAGATTCAGGTGGGCCCCTACAGAAAAAGATGGTTTCCAAGACAACTCTGGCCCATCTCTGTAGAAACTTTACACGAAACACCAAAACAAACCAGGTCCGTCAGTGTGGGTGTGCTGTACTCTCTACACAGATGGCCCATCTTCGGAGTCGGTCCCTCGATCCAGATGCTCGCTCTCCGGGAGGAATAGTTGTATGGGCAAACCTGAAACCAGTCCATATCACACCAAGTATCCACATCTCTCGTGCTCAATGATATTTTGTAATTTTTTGTCCTTCGTTTGGGTGTGTCGTCACCCTGTTGTTTAGAATTGCTGCGTCGGTCAAGCGCCAGAAGTTGTTGCCCATACACTGCTATTCTACCGACCGCGCGTTGAGGCTTGTGAAGGACGGGTACTAAAAGAGACTCAACTCTGGAAGGCTGCGGTGCTGTGAGACCCGCGGGGAAGCCTTATGAACTAGACGTAAAGTGTCCCTGTCATGTATACTGTTGCCACCTTAAGGGACTTCTTTCTTAGTGGGGATGTAGGACTTGATGTTTGATGCACATCCGTCACTACCTATGATGGATGCTGGAATTAATCAACATCCATGTGTGCAGCATCTGCCTTCCCCTCCCCCCTCTCTTTATCTCCCCCTCCTACCTTCTGTATCCTCCTCCCAGACCCCACATTCCTTCTCTCCTTTCCTTATGGTCCTTCATTCCCCATTACCGACGCCAAATCATCTATTTCCATCCAGTGTATTTTTTAAAATGAGTTTGTACTCGAAAAACTGTACCTTCCAAAGCTGAGTCTACATAATTTATATAGTTAGAATGTAGAATGAACCAGGTCTGGACGGTGGGGTATCTTCTTGTTGTGGTTCCGGGGTGGAGAGAACCCACCCCCTCTGGCGCCAAATTGGGAGGAACTAAAACATTAATCATATTACCAAATGTGGAAGAACTTTAATTCATTGTGCATTAGTAAGCTCAAGTCCGCTATTGGGTTAAGTGTCATCAGAGTCGTGTATTGTTCTTTGCTAATATGCGTCGCGTGCAAGCCTCCCAGGTGGTGCCAAGGGCGGTGGATGAGACTGGACTTCGTAGGTAAAGAAAGAGACAGAGGGGAATAGTGAAGCGAAAAAGTTAACGCTGATTTTCAGAGTTTCGACTTTACGTATTATTCATTGAGTTAAAATCCTCTTCACTGCTAAAGGAGTTTGTCCGTCTCTAGAACATCCTCGTTTTCGAACCCTCAGTTATTTTGGAATTTACTTCTTGGAGAAATGGAGAAAAAATGCTAAAAGATAGAAGGACAAGAGAATATTGGCATCATCTAATACATCACAAATGGCGAAATATGAATAAAAATAAGTGTTTATGGTCTCTTGTCCGGGCGGAAGTAGAGTGTAACCATCTGGCTTTACTGTGCATGATGGGAAAAGGTTTAGTTTCCCACGACGAACACTCAAAAAGTTCTTGAACTGCACAGAATATTCAACAGACGGGTGTTAGGTCCGTGCAATAGGAGTATACTCTTTTGTAAACTTTAAGGCAGAGTAACTTAGGATTATTTTTAGGAATGCTCCATTTTTTTTCCCCTCCTCCGATCCGTTGTTGCCCTTCAGGGGTCCCCTTTAGGAGTGTCAGCAAGCGACCAGGTGCGGGGTTCTTCCTGAGTTGTTCTGCCACACCTCCAGGAGTCTGTCCTTAATACCTTCCTGGAGGATGTCTTCTTTTCATATAAATATATATATCATCACTTTTTAAAGTAGGGACTTCATAATTGAGTGGTCTGAAAGGAAGGTCAGACCTCGTCCAACTACCATTGGCTCATACAAACAACAGCAAAAGTGTACAATTAATTGTAAATTAAAGTGGGGAGAGAGATCACAGTTATATTTTTTCAATGGCGTTGCATACTCACTCGCCCCAGTCTAAGACTTACAGTGGAGGAACTATTTTGGACAAAGCCATTTTTTTTTCACCTGCGAGAAACACTGCGAGTGTTTCATAATGTATACGATCTATAGTTCGGCATATTCTCATCTCTGGATTGGCTTTGAGAATTGTTTGTATAATGTCTGGTAGGTCTGGTATCTTGGTGTCTTGTCGTAGTGCGTGTTGACGTGGAGGAGATTTGAGAGAACAAAAAAAATCATAACCAACCAACAAAACCGAGAGCATGACAGAAGTAAATTCAGGGATTAGCTGCACGAACACTGTATCAAACCAACTTGTTCCTTTGTCGTAAGACCACCGATTATGACCCAGACTTGCAGGTACTGGAGAGGATCCCGCCCCTCCCCGCTGGGGTGATGCGTGACCCTCCCCTGTGCCAGCTGCTTCAGTCCACTGTCGCTGGTATTGAAATAGTTTCATGAATCTTACATTTTGGTTTTGCAAAAGTTTGCTTTTAAAGTAAGTGTTGCAGAACTCCATTGCAAAAGCAACATCCCACCTGCAAAATTAATTACTTATGCCTCCTATTTTTTTTATGAAGTATCTTTTATGTCCCCCTTTTGCACTGCATCTGAAAGCCAATCAATCACCATTCATCACAAAAGCTGGCAGAGAAAAAACAAAAAACCCAACGCATCACCTATGATCACGACGCGTTTTTGCGAGCAGCCAAACACTGATGTACCTAAGTTAGCATGTGGATCTCGTTCGACTCTCTCTGTACGTAACTGCAGCTGCTAATGTTAATGATATTAATATTGTAACCCTCTATTTCTCACTTCTGTCTTCATATGTATTGATCTTGGTAATGTAGCGGTAGTGAGTGATCTGTCTCTCGGTATAGTATCTTGTGTGGGCATGTTGTAAGTAAGGTATATATGTTAGTGTATTTAAAGTGAACTGGGACATAGGCCCTTCTCGCCGCAAACTATCGAATGACAGCCAGCCGGTTGACCGTCGTGGGAATTATTATCACCTGTAACTGTTATTATAATTATCACCTTTATTTTTCCTACTGTTATTATTTTTACGAGTACCATTACTATTATTTCTATTTTCTCTCATAACGTTGATCATCATCCTCTGTTCTAGTGTCATATGATGCTTTTAACATTAATTTATATACGTACGTATACTTTATTTCTCTTAGAATATTTTCCGAGGATTTTCCTCATAGTAATAATGAATGAAACTCAGTGTTACTTTACCCAACTCCGTGTATACGAGCCGTGTATACTATACTTATCTTACCCAACCAACGAAAGCCTGTAGCCAGTGTTATTGACATGTGTAGTGTTATATAGAAGTGTGACTGAAATTTAGGTTTAATCAAAGCCTAGAGTATTATCAACAGTCGGGTATCTTCATACTTTACTGAACAAAGTGTTTATTGTTACAGAAATCTATGGTATACCCAGGCACTGTTGCTTTGTCAACTCATTAGTTGTAAGTCTCATACAAACACTTAAAGAAGAAAATATCGAGGATTTCATTTTATTATAGTTTATTTTTCTGTCGTTTGCTTTAATTATCCAGAAGTTTCTATTTAATTTATTTGTTCCCATGAAACATGATGTATTCCTACATGTATCCATTAATTAAGCTGATAACCTAAAGTACATACGGACTGTATCCAATTAAAGCGTGGAACCTGATGACTAGTGTAAAGCAGCCATTTCTTGGATTTAGTGGAGCAATTGTGTTGTACCCTGATAATAGTTTTAATATTGATAGGTGTTCTATATTTTGTAACCATGTACACAAAGGTGAGGAGATATACGTAACTCTATACCAAGCAGTATCAGAACCAAATAGACGCTTGTAAGTAATGCATAGCGCTTTCTGGCTTTCTTACCGTGTCTGTTTACGACGGCCGTCTCTACATTAGTTGTTATTGAGACATGTGCAATGTACCCAGGGGTATTTTCACAGTGGGGTTCTTCTCTCTTATTTTCTCCGCGAGTCACCGAAACGGACCTCAAAATATCCCCCATAAAGCCCCATTGCCCCACCTTCCCTGTCCCGCCATCACCCCCTCGAGGATATTGCTGTCACTCACACGGTTTGACGCTTTGCTCGAACCTTCAAATGCATCATGATATGGCAATAACAACCAATGTATCGTAACTTATTTCCAATCGTCATTATTATTACTGTACATTTTACACATTTTAAATGCCGCGGCAGCTTTTTTTTTATTTAATTTTACTTGACTAGCGATTTTTTTTTTTTACGTTATCATTTTTACTTATTCTTAATTTCACTTAGTCCAAGGCAATAGTTGGTCAACGTAGAGAACATTGTGACTCAATTGTGGCTTCCCTGGTAGTCAAGAGGGAACTTTCATTGTTTTCTCTATTTTATTCGTTTCTTTTTTTTCTTTTGTTTTATACTTATGACTGTAAAGTAAATTGATATCCGGCTGTTATCTCTGCACAGACGTGAGGTGGCCCAGTGGTGTGGCTAATCCACTTGCCGCCACACACCTCGGTCCATTACCTAAGCCAGAGCTGCGTCTTTTTTTACCCTTGTGCTCGCTAGTTACCACACAGTTCCAAGTCCAGAGAGAAAACAAGATCTGCTTTACGACCTGTCTACTCATTAGGGGTTCTGGGTCCTAAGTTCGCCATCAAGAACAGATAGTGTATCAACTAGGGAAGCCAGATTGGATTATGATTTCAGTGGTGATTTTTTATAACATGTAAAGCCTCGCTTACTTCTGAGTGTAAATATTCTTTTTTTTTCTTTTTACAATTACAGCAGAAGCTCTTAAGGATAAACAAAGCAATTCATGTTCAAGAGGTTAACAAGTTCAGATGTTTCCTATCAGCAGAACATTGTATTTGAACTATTGTATTGATGACTGGACAAGTATGTTTATGTTCGTGTGCCACTCAACATGTGTCTGTAAATAGAGAACAACTTCGCAATACAAACTTTAATGAATATTTGGTCTTTTATTTTAAATCTTTCTATTTTTTTATGGTGGATATGTGTTGTTGTTTTTTTCAGAGTATGTGGATAACTTGACGATGTTTACAAAAGTTGGATGTGAGATTTGTGATCTGTGGTCGTGTTGGTCATCAATTCACGGAGGAGTTTGTTAGATCACTTTGCCAATCTTTTCGCAGACGTGTTTCTTAGTTTGAGCCGAGAAAGTGCTGCTGGAGTCGTCGGTGTGGGGCCGTAACACAATCGGGAGCCTCATAATCCGTCCCTCTGGGGGCGGGACGTTTCCCTCCCCTGAAGGTCACTGTAGGTGTGTGATGTTTCCCAATGGATGTCCTTATTACACAGCGAGAGGCAAGATCTGCCTTAAAAACTACCTTTCACTGGGGTCGAAAACGTGCAGGGAAAGTAATGAATGGAGCCTCACAGCCAGGCCGGGACGCACGTGGCCTGGTAGTGTGTGTGAGTACGGGAGGTGCTCGTACATCGAGTGTGTTGGCAGGCAGCCAGTTGTCATGACTACCGTGACGCGTTGGGTGTGTGCCATCTGCGCTCAGCTGATCAGCCAACAGAGCTTCACCATGGAATTACACTAGGCCTACCCCCATCATGGCCGCCGCTGGGGTTCATGCGAAGGTTGTAAACATAACACTGCCGACTTCACGCCTCTGCTTGTCAGTTGTGTTCGCTGCTGTAACCCAGGCAAGGAGCAATCGTAAAGAAGTGACATCTATTGGACAACTGCTGAACTGTGTATGATGATGAGGTTTATGTCCGCCATTTTGAGTAACTTTCAGAAATAATGGTTAGCCATGCCATGTAACGGATAGCACAGGGAACTTCAGCGTCAAAGAGTGTTCAGGATACTTTCAGGCACGTAGGGCGGGCGTGGGTGTGTTGTGGGGCTTAATTATTACTTCATTGGGCGTGTAGGTTTAATTGTAATGTTATTACTGGATTATTATCATTATTATTGTTATTTTTATTATGATTATCATTACTATGAGTAATATATAATCAGTTTTATTACAATTATTAATATCGATATTTATTTTGTATTACTATTATAATAATATTATTATTATTATTATTATTATTATTATTATTATTATTATCATTATTATTATAGTTTTTGTAATAATAGTTATCATCATTAATATCATCATCATCATATTACCATTATTATAATTATTTTCATTGGTAATATTATTGATATTTTCTTTGGCATTTTTTTTATTTATTGATTTTGCTGCGGTTATAACATTAACTAAGTACGTAATAGTGAGACCACAATATTTTTATTTTATTTTCTTGATATCTGTTATTATAAAAGTTTACTATAGTGATCTATGATAAGCAAGTGTTATATATATATATATATATATATATATATATATATATATATATATATATATATATATATATATATAAATATATATATATATATATATATATATATATATATATATATATATATATATATATATATATATTCATGTATATATATATATATATATATATATATATATATATATATATATATATATATATATATATATAATATATATATATATATATATATATATATATATATATATATATATATATATATATATATATATTCATGTATATATATATATATATATATATATATATATATATATATATATATATATATATATATATATATATATATGTATACATATATATATATATATATATATATATATATATATATATATATATATATATATATAATATATATATATATATATATATATATATATATATATATATATATATATATATATATATATTCATGTATATATATATATATATATATATATATATATATATATATATATATATATATATATATATATATATATATATATATATATTTGTTTATTTGTTTATTTATATATAGATAGAGATAGCAAATTAGATAGACATATAGATTGATTGCTAGATATAGATAGATAAATGGATAGATGGATAGATATGTTAATTGATAGATGGGTATGATAGATATACTACCAATATTCATTGTATTCTTACATGAAGAAGAATAGCACTTTGGAAGATGTCAATCTATTATTATTGATTAACATAAATTACAAAAAAATAATAACCATGATGAGTCTTCACACTCGGAAATTTGAGAATAATCAAGGCTGTGCTTTTCTCTCTTGGAGAAATTGTTTTTCCTAAGAATTTGTCGTCAGCGCTGCAGGAAAAGTGCAAGATTTCCCAAAGGCCTGGAGTGCCAAGCTGGTGTGTGTGTGTAGGGGGGGAGGGGGGTAGCAGGCACCAGGTGTTAAAGGGTTGAGAGAGAGAGAGATGAAGGAACGTTGTTTTGTAATCTTCTAAATAGTCCAGATGGGGAACATTAATAAATGTATATTATTTGATAAGTAAATAGTAGATGAAGATTTATCTAGAATCAAGTAGCTAAACACGCACAACTTTTCTCTTAGAAGGTTGATTTATGACCCGATAAGAGTACTAATGGCTGGGTACGAGTGGTGTTTAGCTTCGTATTAGTTAGTGTCCCTTGGGAGAGCCCAGGTGTGCGGAGAGTAGCAGGTAGTGATGTAGCCTGCGGTGGGCAGGTGGATGCTGGACGGAACACACAGCCGCCCTTGCTGTCACACGCTGCCCGGCATAATAAGTATCTATTCGTGACACCAATACTCATGCAACCAGGACGGAATAATGAGTTACAACGAGTAGATTTTTTATATAATTTATTATTCCCTGGTGAAGAAATAACATGAAAATGGCTTAACATTTGTTGTATACACACACACACACACATAGTTTTATTGGGCACATTCACACATACACTCTTAGCTCGTGTGTTCACCTTTCATACTACTTACTAAATCAATGGCTCATTATTGGTATTTTGATCCCTGTATCCTTACTTAAGCAGTATTCCCTATTTAAGTCTATGAAAAGAAATATCAGTATATGCAATCCCAGAGGCTTGTCACTTAACTCTGCTGTAAATTTCTCCACACCAAACACAAGTACAGAGTAGGCCACAGAGTACACCACACACCTTATTATTCATACAAGCCACGAGGAACAGATTCTATGCCAGAGGGTTACGTAGGATGGCCAAAAATTCTTGTTGAAGGACTCTCTCCTCACCAACTCGCATGAAAGGTGCGTGGCATCAAAAAACTGATGGCAGATACTTCGCTTACAGGTTGAGGTGAATGGGTTCCAGCATCGCAAACCTGCTGACGTGCGGCGGACGCAGACGAAAGAAACACGCCAAAGAAGGGGCAGCATTTCAACAGCACAGCGCATCAAACACTTCCGACATAGACAGCACTCTGCATAGAACATGTTAGAAGGAGAAAGAAAGATAAATACAGAAAGAGTGAGTGGGTGGGTGGGTGGGTGAGTGAGTGAGTGAGTGAGTGAGTGAGTGAGAGTGGAGAGCTGGACGTCTCAAGTCTAATGTATGAGTGAGCTCTCCACTCGCAACCACCCAGCCCCTTTTTAGAGAGAGATACAGCAAGTAGGTTGTGTTTCTTGCAAGTAGGTTGTGTTTCTTTATTTTGTAATTTTCACTCGATGAAAAAATGTATGGTCGGGGGAAGGGAGAGGTGAGTGAGGGGGGAGAGGGGGAGGGAGAGGTGAGTGAGGGGGGAGAGGGTGAGAAAGAGAATGAGTGCGGGGGAGAAGGGGGTGTTATAGGAGTGAGTGGGGAGAAGGGGGTGAGGAGGGTGAGTGGGGAGAAAGGGGTGAGTGAGTGGGGGAGAAGGGGGTGAGTGAGTGAGGGGGGAGAAGGGAGTGAGTGAGGGGGAGGAGGGGGTGAGTGAGGAGGGGGTGAGTGAGGGGGATGAGTGAGTGAGGGGGGAGAAGGGGGTTGAGTGAGTGGGGAGAAGGGGGTGAGTGAGTTGAGTCGGAGTCGGTGGGAGGAGAGGGGGTGCGAGTGAGTGAAGGGGGTGAGTGCGAGAGGCGAGAGGGTAAAGTGAGTGAGCGAGCTCATCTCAAACATACTACTAACTAGTTTCCGTGTCTAGTAAATTTATAGATTCTTAATTTCATGAAAGGCGGAATATGGTCCATACGAGCCTTTATGGAGTTTTATTTTTTCTCTTCATTTTTTTTATATGGATGGTTACTACCACCTTACTACCACCGTATCTAAATTAGTATTCCTCTTTACACACCAATTTTCCTCTTAATCTTCATTTATTATGCGGTAGGTGGAAAAAGTAATGAAAAATTCTATAAACTCTGCTGCTTCATTTATTATGGTGTAAGTAGGGAAAAATTAAAAATTCTATATAAACGGTGTAAGTGGGGGAAAAATAAAAAAAATTCTATATAAAAAGTTTTATTTCCATGCTTAAAATACCTCGAAGAGTCTCCGGTTAAAAACGCCGAGCTATTCCAGTGGGGGGGAAAAAAAAAAAAAAAAAAAAAAAAAAAAAACTCAAAAATATAAATACACTTGGGAGTCCGTCGGACTCTAACAACACTGAAGCTCATCAACCGGCAACACTACCTATCAACGAGTCTGATACCACAACGTTCAAACATTAAAAGCTATGCAGGTAAGATTCTGAAGGGAGGGACGATCGGGCGGCACCATCCACGAGATGACCCATAACACACACGTCCACTTGGACGCCAGCGGGAGGGTCACACACACGCCAGTCTCACCGGAGCCTGAATGGTGTAAATCATTATGAATGCAATACTTAATAAAAAAAATCTGACCAACAAAAACTATCGGGACTAAAAAAAAAAAAAAAAAAATTCAAACTCCTGGACTATAAAAACTATCGGGACTACTAAAAAATATCAAACTCAAGGACTATAAAAAAAATAAAGAATTTATTGCTCTACAAAAATCTATCTGGACCAAAAACAAATGTTTTAGAATGGATTGTTCTACAAAAAACTGTCTGGACTAAAAACAAATATAAGAATATTGATCTACAAAATACTATCTGCACTAAAAAAAAAAGTGGATTGCTCTAAACCTCACCTGCGCACACATTTAATCATCCAAAACCTTAATCATTACCTGTTAGTACCTGGTTATTTCCTGGTTATCTACTTACAGATGCAGGTAACTATACCCTACACATCCTTACTCGTGCAGGCAGCAACATCCTCCCTTCATTGGTCCCAACACCACCACACGACAGACTGGTTCACCTCCGCCACCATTGAAAGGATAAAAAGAAAAAAATTACTTCAGGTGACAATGCATTAAGTAGACAATGCATTAAGTAGTAACACTAATTACTAGTCAAGAATCGGCTGACTGAGGAACTATTAAGACATTTATGGTTATTTGTGATCAGTGGCTGAGGTAATACTGCTTAAAGGGAATTCAGTAGAAAATGTGCGCTTCGAGAAAGGTGGTGAAGGGGGGGGGATGTGATGATTTGATGTGGTAGATTTGTTAGGTGGAGAAAATGGGGAAGGTTTAAAAGGGGATTTTGGGATAGAAAAATGGAAAGCACTAAAATTTCCCCCATTTAAGAAGTGTGTGTACATGGGGAGGAACAGCTTACGGGGCAAATCAATATTAAATTACCAGCCCCAGTGAAAACTAATTAAAATTAACAAGCCAATTACCTTGGTGGAAATTTAATGAACAAAATCACCAATCTGAAGAGTTATGTTGTGCAAGAGAAAACCATAAGACCTATCAAAGCTACATTTCACAGCACTTAGAAACATGGCACACTTATTACCCACCTAACAAGTCATTATGGCAAAACAACCCTTGCCTACCTACAATAGTCTCGCCCTCACCTACTTCTGAAAGAACCGGGAAGCAGAGTTCGCGGCGTCACGCATCGCTGGAGTGGATTGACAATGCTCTGTGGAAACTTCTAGTCCACCTTCTCATCCGTAGTCTGGGTGGAGTTACCGGCCTCGCCCTCCCTTACAGCCAGTTGGATTCTTCTTAGCTGTTAGTGAATAATTAAGCATGAAATATAAGCGAATACGTAGCCTTTCAGTATATATGCACCTTCAAAACATATCCACAACTATAGCATTTAACTTTATATCAATCTCAATAATAGTCAATATCATAAGTACATTAAAGCAGCTCAACACCTTACCTGGGCAACGCGCGGACGTGGAATGACACGAGCCACGAGACACAAGGCTGCATGTAGCATCGGACGAGACAGGCTTCGAAGCGTCCTAAAATTCGTCTCGATTGCTCGTCCTACCACACTGTCACTCTATCAAGAACACAGAACCTCAGGAAAACGAGTGACATGTGCACATGCAGCGTCTAAGGCAGGATGAGGAACATTATTCATTTGAAAGAACATATCATAGATGAGAGTGGAAGAAATAGTCCAAAATTCATCTATGAACCAGCACTTAATTGGTATGATAAGGTCGTTAACGTGTGACACACTTGTTCGGTCATTCAGCTGTATGCAACGGTGTGTGTGTGTGTGTGTGTGTGTGTGTGTGTGTGTGTGTGTGTGTGTGTGTGTGTGTGTGTGTGTGTGTGTGTGTGTGTGTGTGTGTGTGTGTGTGTGTGTGTGTGTGTGTGTGTGTGTGTGTGTGTGTGTGTGTGTGTGTGTGTTGAGTGTGTAGAAGGGAAATGAAGCTATATATAATGTATGCTGTGCACTCGTATGAAATAATAACCTTGGAGCAAATGGTGGAAACGACTGTTACTTTACAACCTATGAGCAGATACTCGTCCAGTAACGGCGGGACAGAACTAGTGGAGGAGGAAATCATGCCATCACTTTCTGAGAGAGAAACTACCAAGATAATTAGTAATAAATGATAAGGGCTGTAACGTCTTCCCCCCTCCTCCCTCCTTCCCGTACACACCTTATCCTTCTTTCCTTCCTTACACCACCTCATTTCACTGCTTCTAATCCTTACCTTACACATCCCCTCTCCTACACACATCCCTCCCTTCTTTTCCTCCCTCTCACAGCTCTACTTAGATATTTTAGGATGCAAAGTAAGCCCAAGTTCACCATGATAGTAGTTCTCTGCGGGGTTCTGGGGGTCGATCTTGGGCCCGATTTGTTGCATGGTGTGTCATGAGGTGCACGATGAGGCAGTGCAGGGGACGTAGAGGGTTCAGGATGAGGGGCAGTGGCTAGATTTTCCATTCAGTTCCATAACGCTCTAACCCTCTACTAAGATTACAGAGAAGCGCTATTTCACCCACTGTGTGCCACTTGAATGATGTGTGAACGCCTGTCCATCGCATCAGAAGTCACAGCTTCTCACTACACCAACCAGCGCCTTGACGGGACCTGAAACAGTAGTAGTGAGAAGAGAAAGGGATGTAAGTTACTTTAGAAAAGGAACACTTAAACATTCAATCATATATATATATATATATATATATATATATATATATATATATATATATATATATATATATATATATATATATATATATATATATATATATATTATCTCTCCTTATGATAATTACCAAACAATATTTGCTAGCATGGACAATAACTGTAGCATCCACAAATCATTAAAACAATGTAAAATAATGAACATGTATGCAAGGGAGGGTATCGGCCAGAAACTACTCTCTTAACATCCCGCACCAGGTGACTAAACACTTCTTAGTAGTCATTGTTGATCTGAAGGTGAATCATCCTGCTTCCTAAGTAATCAATGCCATTCATATGCTGACGACCATCTTCTGCGATTAAAGTTACAACTACTGACATTGTCTCAATACACACTTGCTCTCTGTCGTACATACATAAACTTACGCATATCCAGGAATACACACACTGACTCCACACTGTTCCTGTTAGTTCCACCCGCAATCGGCCCTCAACGCATCTCCAGACACTTCCTGCGTATATCAAAATATATGAACACATGAATCACACACACACACCAAAAAAAAAAGAGGGTGTATTTCAGATTTCGAGGCTGAGAGGGCGAGGCGGTGCACGCAGAGGGGTGAGCGGCGGTGAGGTGGTGGTCGGGCGGCGGGGGAGGCCAGCCGCCGGCCTCGCCCTGACCCGACCCTCGGAACCCACAAGATTTACGACATCGCGGACTTGGCAGGAGAGAGAGCGAGAAGCTAAAACTCTCCCTGAACCCTCCGTGTGGTCCTCACAGTGACTCAGAACTAGGCCAGTCAGTGTTTTTAAAGTGTTTGGTGACTGCACGAGGACTAGTCAGCCCTTAGTGGTGTGCGTACAACAATACAAGACTGTGAACATTCCCGTTGTGTGAGTCTGAGCAAAGATTTCCATTGCCGCGCTTCAGCTGTGAAATACGAACATATATAGTCTTATTTTATGCTGTTTGTGGAGTGGAAGAAATTCCTGGCATTCTGTCGTAATAAAAAAAGAAAGAAGTCACCAGGTGTTTGTAAATAATCAGATTTACGAGGCTAAGTGAAGTCTAGGCTGTGACAGCGTGGCCAAGAGAGGTGCCGCGGCGCCCGCCACCGCTCGCACGCCCACAGACCGTCGCAGGTCGGACAACATCTCTTCTTTGCTGACATGTTTTCTTAAGTGTTGAATAAAAAAGAAGAGTAGTAGTAGTTTATGCCGTGTTCTTACTACAAACAAAGTGTCATGTCCAATTAAAAAGTCTCATTGCAAAACAGTACTATGAAAACCTGGCGCTAAATATTTACTGAAAAAAATACGACCTTACAGCGAAAAAATATTATTAGGCTAAAAAACGTTATCAATTTAGAAACATTAAATATTGAAAATATAACTATGAATCTCAGTTACGAGAAAATTATTGTCTTGCATCAGTTATATGACGAGATCACTAAGATGAGCCCCGTGAATGTAGGAAACAAGAACACCATAAGCTACACTAGATCTAGGTACTGTACACACAGCCGCCGGAGATCACTGAGTCGTGTCTGCTGCGGCGACAACAAAGCTGGCAGGAAACCAACACTCTGAAAATCAGTTTCGAAAAATAATTCTGCTCAAATAAATGAAAGCTTGAAACATTAAACAATTATAATGACACCATTGAACAAATAAGAAATAAATCAATAGAATATGATGTCAATACTATTACTATTTCCAGTAACAGGCATTATATGTACTGATTTATTATCAAAGGGAAATGATATATAGATTAAGAAAAAACTATGAAACTTTAAAACATGTTCGGCCGCTTTTCTCTCCTATACACCCTTCGTCACGTCTCCGCTCGTCCGCAGCCAGCGACTCCGACCGGCGCACAACCTGAATGTATAACAATTGACGGAACTCCACTTTTTAACATCAATAAATAAAACTTAAATCAAGCAACGCAATAACAGTTCATAATTTGATTTTAAAATGTTCTTAATCTGAGCAATACTTATAAGATACAATGGAAGTTAAAATATTTTCATACACCGAAATGTTTAATGAACACTGAGGAAGAAATGTAAATGTAAAGCGAAATATGCATATAATAAATCACAATCAAGGGACACGGAAAAGAAGTCTCAAAATAATTTAAGGGAAATATCTTTTGCTCGTGGTATCCCGCCGCCTAGACTACCTCTGCCGCCACCTCCGCACCGCTACCACCACCACCACCACCACTACCACCACCACCACCACCACTACCACCACCACCACCTCCGTCAACACCACCGCCGTTCTCTTCGCCGCCGCTTCCACCACACCTAAGTAAGGTGACTGGGACTATAGTACTGTAGGAACTCTTAAGATAACAAATGAAAATAAAAAACAGATCTATACTTTTACAAAACTTCCAAGAATAATATTCAGCAAACGTAAACTTTCATCAGGAATATAAGGATCATTATAAGGATATATATGTTCACAATAACCACACAGACGTAATTGAAATTAATCTTCACAGTAGCAGAGTAGAAATAAATTACATATAAAGTACCCAATGGTCCTTCTTGATTTATTTTGAGTACAATGTAGGTCATCTTCACAGCCAATTGACAACATTGTAGGTTTATATGTCCATCTGTCATTGAGCCAACGTTTTTCTCTTGATTTCTACGTCTATCAATCGTGACATTTATATCAAATATAGGACATTTATACTTTCAGTTTTTCACCAATACACCATACACACACACACACACACACACACACACACACACACACACACACACACACACACACACACACACACACACATACACGCATATACACGCACATACAACACACACATATACACATAAACATATTATGTCTTTTTCTCTCTCTCTTTCTTTCTCTCTCCTCTCTCTCTCTCTCTCTCTCTCTCTCTCTCTCTCTCTCTCTCTCTCTCTCTCTCTTTCTCTCTTTCTTTCTCTCTCTCTCTCTCTCTCTCTCTCTCTCTCTCTCTCTCTCTCTCTCTCTCTCTCTCTCTCTCTCTCTCTCTCTCTCTCTCTCTCTCTCTCTCTCTCTCTCTCTCTCTCTCTCTCTTTCTCTCTCTCTCTTTAATATTGCAGTGCAAAAAATGGTTTCCCTGCATACACATTCTTCCTCACACATTTCTTCAAAATAATAATTTTCTGTATTTCTTAAGTAAGAATTTATTGGAGAAAAAAGTAGCATTGAATTTCGCGCTTTAATTTCCATGCTTCATTTCGCTCAACCTATGAATACCTTTTGCAAATATTCGCTATCGTAATGAGAAATATTTAGAATCACTAACATTCCCTGCGGACCTCAACCACCTCAGTGCCCGCACATTGAAAACAACTTGATTGCAAATTCCAGCCATATTATGATATTGGAAACCAGTCTTGGAGTTCCTGGTTTTGTAACGCTGCACCCACAACGTCCTTTAACCTTGAATCACAAATACAGCTTTACCACCACTATACAATGGGGGAAAATATCAGTCTGGCCACCGTGTATCATTACTGCCTCCAACGTTGTAACAATCTTCACCACCACCAACAACACTGCCACGTGTGTTTCACCTACAAAATAGATGAGTGTTGTCAGTTTGGTCATAAAGAATCACAACAACTGAGACTAATATAAAAACAGTTCCGTTTTGTCACATGAACATCTTGCAAAGGTCTGAGGTCCTCTCCGCTCCACTCTCATGTGTCAAGATCAGTGATAAATACAACCACGTGAATAATATACATTTATTTTCACCCGCGGCACTCACTCCCTTAAAAGAGTTTGCACAGAGCTTAAAATAGAAGCCAAGTAGAAGACACACAGATCTGTATTTACACGCACAAGACACGAATAATTATCGCAAATTATCATCACATTCTCACAGTCTGAACTCCACGAAAAAAAAATCTTCCAAAGTTATAGCTGAAAAAAATCACCAGATAATCTTCTGATCAGCACCTTCGGGAGAGACAAGAGAGGACTCAGAGCGCGGCACACAGACACCTCCATCCCGTCCCGCCACTGCCTCTCTATGCTCACAAGGCCCCGCCGACACATTCCCCAGAAACAGCCGGGCTATTTCTGTCAAGTAGAGTCATAAAGATCGCACCCAAATGATCGTCAACAGTCAATGAGATATTTTAGAGGCCATTCCGGGGAGGGGGTTATGTGTCGAATGGCCTTGACCGTGAAACGCTTTACGAGCCATCATGTAAAGTTTATGGTCGCTCGTCATGGCTGTTCTTAGTGGGTTATGGCCACGGGTTAAAGGGAGTGAGAGTGAGAGAGAGAGAGGGAGAGAGATAGAAGGGGGGAGGGAGATATCTGCCACTTTTGTCAGCGCCTTCCTGGGTGCTCTACCTGTTGCGAACTTTTTGAGTTGAGGAGAGACAAGGTGGCCGCCGTGCATGAAACCTTTATACCTCACCGTGGTAGTACAACTTGGACACACACACACACACACACACACACACACACACACACACACACACACACACACACACACACACACACACACACACACACATACACACACCTACATACAGTTTACGGACCCATAACTCCGGACGAGGGTTAACCAGAAATTTATGAGATCCAGACATGACAGTTGTAATCGGCAGGTCCAGCCTCACTCAGCCCGTGCCGAGTGAACTTGAACCTCCGCTCACTGGTGGTGGATGCGGCGAAGTGATTTGCCTCGTGAAGGTCTACGGTAATGAATGACCCGCTAGTGAGCCAATTAAATCAATTTCGCTAATAAAGTCGGAGCAAGACGCGGCTCAATGTCTCCAGGAAGACTTCTAAAGGTGCTGTGGTGGTGGTGGTGGTGGTGGTGGTGGTGGTGTAACTTGATGGGGTGATTTGCCTTAACGTGAGTGTGGCCTCTGGTGATGCTTTGACCTAGTGACAATGTGCTTAGAAGTGGTGGTGTTGGTGAGGGTGGTACTAATGATGATGATGATAACGATGATTATATTAAATGGTGATTATTGAGCTTATGATAGAGATAGGAAAATACAAAACCCTTTTAATGGAGAATAATAAGTGATGTTATTTGAAGAAGAAAATAAGTTGATGGAAAATGTTTCAGCTTCAAAGAAAACAACTTAATTTCATGCCTCATTTCCCTGATTAGTAACTACAATCAAACAGAGTGAGGTGGGGATGGTAGGCGAGGTGGAGGTGATTCAAGGGTGGGGGGAAGGGAGGGGGAGTAGTCGGGATGCTCCTCGTTCAGTCATTCCTCTTTGAACACTGAATCTTTCCACTTCGATCAACACTGACTCCCTCACTTAATATTCTATCAATTTACTAAAACTCTTAAAATCCTTACCTGTCCAGATTCTGTATTCCATCGCCTGTTCCTTGTCGGAGGCAGAGGACGAGACTCCCAAAGTGGCCCAGGACGTGTAATGGCATAAGCTCCCGTGACCTTGTAAAGTTCTTAGCGAAATATGGCTGCTTAAGGTGTATTTAAAGTTTCTTGCTTGCCATTGTTTCATGTCTCCTTCCCGTGCTGCATCGTCGTGCATTCCACCTCACCTTTACCTGGAGAAAGATAAGTATTCGATATGTAGCCGCTGCCAAACCTGCCTGGAAACTTGTAGCTTAAAATTCATCCTAACTTAAAGTCTTTGTAAATGTTCACCAGCATTAGTCATTCTTAAAATGTGTTTAGCATGAAAAATATGGTTTAATTACAGTCTTAAATTACTAGGGCGCTTTTTTGTGTGACGAATGATGAGTACATGTTAATGCGAGACACTAGTTTAGTGGACTTAAAACTGATCGATCACCTGCCATTCATTACAGTCAGCAGCCATTACCAGCAGGTGTTGAACGTGAAAACATAGATGTCACTGAGGCGTTACTCCCTCCACGCTCATACTAACTCACGATGGAGTATTTCTTACTGCCATTCAGCTACAGATCAAATTAATTACACATAGAGGAGGAAGAAGAAAAGGAAGAAAGGAAGGAATCTGAAGACGAGGATAAAGATGGAAGTAAAGACGAAGGAGAACGGAGAGCGGAGGTCGTCTTTGCTGCTGACACAGGACACTGCTGCCTACCTGACGTCATGAGGCAATGCAGGAACAGCGATCCTCCGGTGTGTGTGTGTGTGTGTGTGTGTGTGTGTGTGTGTGTGTGTGTGTGTGTGTGTGTGTGTGTGTGTGTGTGTGTGTGTGTGTATGATATATATATATATATATATATATATATATATATATATATATATATATATATATATGTATACGGATCTGGCAGCGACGTGCACACGGAGAAATAATCTACATTCTTAAGGTGAGCGAGAGGAAGACGGAAGGGTGTGGAGACAAGTTCCATTTTCCCGCCATTATCTCTCAACAATAAAGTGAATTCCGGCATCCCAGGAGAGCAGGTGGCCGGCACTGGCAGGGCGGAGGTCTGGCAGGAACGAAATAAAATAAAGAAACGCTGGAGAAAGAGTGAGTAGGGGAGAGAAATGCGAAGGTCGGGTGGGAGGAGGGGCAGCTGAGAGACGGAGGGGGGGTGGTATATGCTATGAAATATAAGCCTTATCGCTACCAAGTCTTGCGTTCGACGGTTCAAAATGGCGACGTATTATTGAAATTTTCTCGCTGGAAAAATATCCTGACAACCTGATATTTCAAGCGGGCTCTTATTGAAAGGAAACGTCGGGAATTACGAAAATATTTTCCCTTGGTAAAGAATCGCGCGAATTATTTACTGACAGCCTGACGGTCTTCCGCCACTTACACTTTCTTTCTGATAACTTTCATTTTCTTTGTTCATGGGGGAGTTAAGGGGAGTGGGGGGGGGGCTATGACGAAGGGGGAGACGATGGTGTAACTAGTAACTCCTGCTTATAAGCCTTGTAGTGCCAGGTGACGTGAGCTGCGCCTGTAACCACCTACCTAACAACGACCATCACCACCAAACACTTGATGACTATTACTCTGTTCGACTCCCTGACTGAACGGAGAGGCTGGAGTGCCGAGGGAAAGACGCCCCCGCCCCTTACACACACTTTAGATTGATTCTCGAGTTGAAAATTGATTCGGAGTAGAGTAGAGATACGTCAAGGCGTGAAAAATTATGATGATGCTCTTTTTTTCTGCCCTTTTCGTCTCTCTAGGAGTGAAAAGCGAGAGGCGAAATGTTGGATCTGAAGATGTTCCTGACCAGAAAAATGGACATGATTTAACGACGTGTCATTCTTATTGAGTGACATTTATAAGTCCAGGTTCTTGTAGAGGCGGTCTTAAAAGCCTCAGAGGAGGTGGGAAGGAGTGGGGGAGACTTGAATGGAGGAGGAAGTAGGGAAGGATGAGAGGGAAGGTCGGGAGGGAGGGGATCAAGGATGGAGAGAGAGGAAGGGGAAGGAAAGAGGGAAGGAGGCTGAAAGGTGCCAGACGGTTGGTCGGAGTAGATGGTAGAAAAAACGAAGGAAAGGAAAGAGAGGAAACGAGCTAGAGGAAGAGGAGGAGGAGGAGAAGGAGGAGGAGGAAGAGGAGGAGGAGGAGGAGGAGGAGGAGGAGGAGGAGGAGGAGGAGGAGGAGGAGGAGGAGGAGGAGGAGGAGGAGGAGGAGGAGGAAGAAGAAGGTTGAGTCGGTAGGAAGATGAGATGAGGGTTCGAGGGATGCTAGGCTCTTGACTGTGCTTGGTTGAGGGAGGAGAAGGAGGAGGAGGAGGAGGAGGGGGAGGGAAAGAAGAAAGGAATGACGTGTGTAGGGAGGAATTTAAACAATATGAAAGACAAAGAGCATAATGAAGTCGAGGAATTGAGAAGAAAGACCTGAGGCAAAGAATTCAAATCATGCAGATGAAGAGATGGCGTGGAATTCTTCAACCATACAAAGAAAAATACTTGAAAAAGCTACATAAATCTCACAATACAATACAATAATTACAGTGACTCTTTTTTTTTTTTTATTATTAATGAACATAATCAAGAAAAAATAGATAATCGAAAAATAACGAAAAAGATAACGAGACAAACGAAAATCCCGATACTCAAAGTCAAGGATAACTGATGAGGAACAGGGAGGAGGAGAAGGGTGGAAGAGGTGGAGGAGGAGGAGGAGGAAGAAGGAAGGAAGGAAGGAGGATGGAGGGCCACTAATAGCCTTCCGTAAGAGTGATATTTGAGAACTGTAAACATCCCCTCGGTGGGTGTGGCCATTAGTTGGTCTTAAAAGGATCTCAATCGTTCTTGCCGGCAACTGTCTTGTGGCTTCTTGCTCCGAGGTGAGGCATCGCTCTTGATAACGACCCAACGTTAATATCTCCGTTGCTGGGGCGGGAGGGGGGCCGGGGAGAGATATTTCGCCGGTAGCCGTGGAGAAATATATAACTAATACCGTCATTGTTCCC
>JAXIVD010000672.1:12500-72500 GCA_036785275.1 Cancer borealis | reverse complement strand
TTGTAAGGACTAAGATAGATGTTGATGTTTTTCTCTTCTCTTTCTCCTCCTCCTCCTCCTCCTCCTCATCATCATCATTATTATTCACCCTCACTTACATTGTCACTTGTACTGTGTGATCATTTTCATGTTCAGCATTATTTACTAAATTCTAATTCTGTGTTTTCTTCTTTTCGCAGATTTGATCCCTTCCAGGTTTTTGAAGTGAGTACGAAACTTTTTCACATCAGTAGTAGTAGTAGTAGTAGTAGTAGTAATAGTAGTAGTAGTAATAGTAATAGTAGTAGTAGTAGTAGTTGTAGTAGTAGTAGTAGTAGTAGTAGTAGTAGTAGTAGTAGTAGTTGTTGTAGTAGTAGTTGTAGTAGTAGTAGTAGTAATAGTAGTAGTAGTCGTTATTGTTATTGTGGTTGTTGTTGTTGTTGCTATTGCTGCAGGAGGAGGAGGAGGAGGAGGTGAAAACAGGTTCTCGATCTATGATAGCTCGAACTGAGGGTCCAGGGAAATGAAGAGTGAAAGTGAGTCTGTTGACCGTCAACTTTTCTGATTTATATTTTCTTCTTTTTCTTACTCTATCGCTCTAGTTTTTTTTTCTTCTTCCAGCTTCTAATGTTTGTTTGTACGTAAGGTAGTATTGCACCATAACTTCAAGAAGAAACTAGATTACTGAATTGTTATAAAAAGTAGGATAAGCTAGGGATGTCTGTTTTATTAGTAAGGTTTAATTGTGTGTTTATGTCGCATATGAAACTTTGCAAAGATGTATTACGTGTACTTATATATTATGTTATACTGGAGACAGGTATTGTCATATCAGTAATGACGATACAAATCAGATATAATAGTTTGGTAGCGAATCTTAAGTGTATTTTGGAGAGAGAGAGAGAGAGAGAGAGAGAGAGAGAGAGAGAGAGAGAGAGAGAGAGAGAGAGAGAGAGAGAGAGAATACTGGCCATCTGTTACAGGAAATCATGTGTTATTCGCTATTACACTACGTAATGATAACATCCTGCACACACACACACACACACACACACACACACACACACACACACACACACACACACACACACACACACACACACACACACACACACACACGTGGTTCAGTGATTATCGTTCCCCTTGTTACCCGGCAAGACGTGGGTTTGAATCCTGCTCAGGTCGCTAAACATTTTTCACTGCCAGGTGTGAGTGGTATGTGAGAGGCTTCATTCTTACCCATAGATCCGTCGCTATGACCTCTGACCTCTTTTGAATAGGGTAATGGCTGACGATCATGAGTCCAGCGCGTGATATTACAGACTATGATGAATTACGTATATCTAACCATGTTTGTTTTGCAGGTGGAACATGAGGCTTGTCTCGATCTCGAAATTACAATCAAGAAAGGCGACAGTATCAGCAAAGGCAGTACTCTCCAGGACCTAAGTAAGTGAACACACACACACACACACACACACACACACACACACACACACACACACACACACACACACACACACACACACACACACACACAGTTAAATAAGTCCTCAGTAGCTGTCAATATACGAGGAAAGACTGGGCTAAACTTAAGCTGATAAAGTTAGACGAAAGAAAAGAAAGAGGTGACTTATTTTCATATTTAATTAAAGCATCAAGAAAAGAGACGTACTGACCATGAATCAAGGTGTTTTTTTTTTCAGATAAATGTTTATCATATACTTCCCTAGAAGGTTGTCATAGTCTTACACTGTACCATAAGTTAATGTAATCCAACGTATGTTCTACAGTGGACACGCCTGATCCGTACGTGGTGCTAAAAATACCAGGCAGCTCAAACTCCTCTAAGCGGACCAGCCACGTGGACAACTGTACCAATCCTATATGGGACGAGTCATTCCGCTTCTACCTCGACCCAGCCAAGGAATACACACTACGTAAGCCTCTTGTTCAACCTATATATTTTTTTTTTTACTAGTTATAAGGCTTAAAACATCTGATACTACCTCATGTGTTTTGAAACGAGGGAACGAGGCGTCAGAAATTATAGATAGATTGATAGATATTACTAGTTGTTTCTAATGGAAACTCTTTTTCAGACAGACATATAGTACTTATAATTAGCTTAGGTACAGTATAGCACAGAATTCATGTCTTGATTCTAACTTGAACGAGGCTTCAGAAATTATAGATAGATAAATATTAGATGCAAGTTGTTTCTTATGCAAACTTTTTTTCATACCGACATGTAGCCTTCTTAGTCAGTGGAGGTACAATAGAGCATAGAACACAGGGTCTGGCGACAAGCGGGATTTTTTTTTTTGGGGGGGGTTGCGTATTTTTGTTATCCCTTAGCCAGCCAAAAAAAAAAAAATTTTTTTTTTTTTTAATGTCTTGACTAATTTTATCCACCAGATGTGATTTTAATGGACGCCAACTATACATTGGACGAGACACTTGGGGAGCAAACCTTCGACCTCAATCTACTGAATCTTGATACTCCACAAGAGATCACTTTCAGCTTCCCGAATGGATCGAAGGTTGACACTCTCCTCACACTACAGAAAAAGTATGTTAAAGTCATTTTTACCATAGATAAATTTTGTGATGCTGATACTATTACATTAGTTTCATAATTTAAATTCTTGAAAGAGAGAGAGAGAGAGAGAGAGAGAGAGAGAGAGAGAGAGAGAGAGAGAGAGAGAGAGAGAGAGAGAGAGAGAGAGAGAGAGAGAGAGAGAGAGAGGAGAGAGAGAGAGAGAGATTATAATTGATTGATTGACATTTCTGTTCCTCAGCAAAAACCCAGACTTGCGGTTCTCCCTTGCATTATGTCAAGAGGAGAAAGACTTCCTTCATATTCGTCGGCGCAATGTTCTGGAAGCCATGAAGAAATTGTTGGGGCCAAAAGCACCTGAGAATGAGAAGCAGGTGAACACATATACCTTAACACCACAATGTTCATAAAATAAGACCAGTTTATTTTTCAAGTTAAATCAACTATAAAGATTGACAAGTCAGTGTATTTATGAATGTTTTTGTTGTACAGGTTCCTATTGTGGGTGTGTTGGGGTCTGGTGGAGGGTTCAGAGCCATGACCTGTCTGAGTGGTGCCGTCAAGGCCCTGCAGGAGACTGGCATTCTGGACTGTGCAACCTACATCTCAGGCCTCTCAGGATCCTCATGGTAAGCTGAGAACACTTCTGGTGGTAGGAAAGGGTGATAGTTTTCAGTATATAAACCTGATAAATGATATGTGAGTAGGCTAGGTTTTTTTTTATTTATTTATTTATTTTCCTTCAATATTCCATGTGTTTATATTTGATGGGAACACTTTATTGATTCTTCAGTGTGGAATATAAATATCACATTAATTTAACATGTTCACTTGTCATGTGATCATTGCACAACTCAGTAGTTTTTCTTTATTTTTAATTATAATGTTTTGTTTTTGCGTTTATTTAATTTCTTTTCTTTTCTGCTTGCTATGGACGACATTTTATATGCAAAGGAAAAGGAGTAGGTTTGAGGCACATTTTCACATTATTGCAACACGTCAGTCTCCAAGTAAGTTCAATGTTGTGTTGTTACAGGTACATCTCAACACTGTTCGCCCAGGAGAACTTCCCTTACATCACTCACTCTCAAGTACAAAGTGAGCTCAAGGACTCCGTTACTAATGATTGGAAATGGAACTTAATAAATTTTCCATCTTACGTGACCAGTATGGTGGCCAAGTACAAGCAAGGCCAACCAGTCTCTTTTACAGACTTTTTTGGTCATTTGCTGGGGGATGTACTGTTAAAAAAAGTGAGTGTATGTGTGTATTTACCTTGTTGTAAGTACACTTTATTGAGTGTTTCTTCCTTTAATCTATTGCAAGTATTTATACATAGGGGTGAAAGTAAGTCGGTGCGCAGTGGTACGCCGTACCGGGAAGAGATGTACAGCCAGTATACAGGGTACGCTTTTGAAGACAACTTTCATCCCTGGGCCTACCTACCAGGCAATAGGATTTGTTTCTAAACATGAAAATTACGTTATGTGTCTAATTCATACATTATACTTCAGGCATTCAGGGACGTGCACAGGATTTTAGAGGGGTAGGAGCTCAAAAAAAAAAAAAAAGGGACAGTCTTTAATATCATGTGAGCGAGCAACGCAGCACGAGCTATTTCAAATTGGAGTACCACAGTACCTGCAAGAATCTAATCTTATTTTCACCCCTGTTTATACATCTCTGGAGAAAGCTATATTTTCTTGTGGTGCTTAGGCATCTTTTCTCAATATGTTTTTGTTATTTAGGGCTACGATCTTATGAGCCCTTCTCAGTATGTGTGTGTGTGTGTGTTAAGTTCACATAGCAGACGCTTCTCCTTTGTGTTTTATTTTATGTTTGAGTTTTGTGCACTTGTCAGTCAAACAGTAGGACTCTGTGTATCTATTCTTGCCAGTATATCTGTATAGCATTGTGTGTGTATTGTGTAAGTCATTGTGGCCTTCAGGACCATGCGTTGAACTATTTTTTGTGAGATGACCATACCACTGCAGCGTATTCAAACTTTGAGCCAATTATTGATATTTTAATGATTTGATACATTATGTGCGAGTTAATAAAAGTAAAAACACATTTCAGAATAAACACAAGAAGCTGACCGATACACAAGACATACTGAAGAAGGGAATAATACCCATGCCTTTGTACACATGTCTACACGCCAAGAAGAATATCTCATGCCGATCATTTTCTGTAAGTGTGCTGTGGTGGTTTTAATGGAAGGATGAAGTAGTAGTATGGAAGTAATGGTGTGTGATAGGTATGTGATGGTTGGTAATGGTGTGTGATGGGCATTGATGGGTGTGTGATGAGCAGGTTTCATTAGTGTGTGAGGCAACACAAGCATATTTTAATTATGTTTCTCTGAACAAGTGAAATATTATGGTTATATTCATGAACTTTTATTTTGTTTTTCATGTAGCTATAATTTCATTTGATTGTTTCAGGAGTGGGTAGAATTCTCACCCTTTGAAATAGGCATTGCAAAATATGGAACCTTCATGAAAACTCCGGACTTCGGATGCAAATTTATTGTTGGCAAGAAAATCAAACATTTTGAGGAATCTCCTTTATACTTTTTACAAGGTAAGTCAGCAAAAGTACAAATTAAGTATAGATTTTGGCTTCTTTCACACCAGCGTTTGTGGACACAGCATTTTAACATTCAATGGAGTTCAATGGGATCTTTCACACGACATATCACACGCCCAAGCCAGCAAGGACATGTGCATTCTTCCTATCTTGCCCATCCCTGGTGGGTACTAGTGGCAATGGTAGCTTGCACACCAGGGTACAGGTTCAAGGATCATTGAAAGGAAGGTTGGGACGGAAACGCAGGGTGGTGGCAAGAGTCTGATGGATTGTCACCTAAACGAGAACTTGTGGCCAACGCGCGCACAGAAACGCCCGTGTGAAAGAGGCCTTAATATATCTAACAAGACAGGAATGCATATCAGAGTATATTATATTGGATTATTAGAGGAGTAATTCTTATCCTCTTCCCTTATTTTTTTAGTCATCTTTTGCAACATGCATTCATTATTATATGTCTGTCTCAGATAGTGAAACTTATTGTTACAGAATCACTCCATTCCACTGTTTAATGTCACTAGCATATGCCTTGAAAGGTTTCAGTTGTATATTTATTTATTTTTCAGGTGTGTGGGGAAGTGCCTTCACTATTCTTATCAAGAGGCTGGTGATGGAGGGAGGAAAGAAGGACATTGTACAGATCATGAGAGATGCACAAAAAGAAGACAATATGGGAGGTAAAATTTTCAATAATGATGTCCTTTCATTCTCAAACTCATTTAACAACAATTTGTAATAACAGTTTTTAGTCTTTCTTGTCATACTTCAGTTAGAAATTAATGCAGCATTTTGAAATTTTCCAACAGAGGCTAATGTGAAGGACACTCACAGTTCAGCTGGGAGTTCTGACTCCGAAGATGAAGAATACATCGAAGGTCATGATGACGAAGACTCAGAGGATGAGGATATGGAGGAACGCAGGAGTACAGCCTCATTACCCACCACTCTTACACCCTTGGAGAATGGAAGCTCTCAAGACTCCATCCCGGAGGAGAACAGACAGACTCCTGAACCTACGAGGAAGACTTTCGACCTCGTTCCTGAGAAGAACAGACAGACCCCTGAACTTGTGAGGAAGACTTCAGACCTCTTTCTTCAGGAGAATAGACAAACTCCTGAACTTGTGAGGAAGTCGTTAGACCTCGTTCCTGAGGAGGACAGACAGACCTCTGAACTTACGAGGGAGTCCTTAGATCTCGTTCCTGAAGAAGACAGACAAACTCCTGAACTTGTGAGGAAGATTTCAGATATTCCGAAGGGCAGCTCCTTAGATCAAACTGATATGGCTACTAAGAAAATGATTGCATCAAAATCATTTGACAGCCTTTCAACTTTCCAAGGGAATGAGAACAAGATGGATGCTAAAAGTAAAGGAGACGTTAGACAAAAGACAAGGAAACAGTCCGCCTTCAACTATGATATGCCCAACAGGAAGATTTCAAAGGAGCACAGAAAGTTCAGCACAGAGAGTGACCCCGGCGTTACAACAGAGTACCAAAGGACACAACATCCTCGCCTCCATCGCCAAGGAGCCGTCAAAGCTACCCGGGTCAACAAGAGTGAAGCCGTCCCATCAACCTCACCCAGCCAGGACAAGTGGGCATCAAGGAGGTATGTAACTCATACTACCTTTAATTAGTTAGGCCAGGTACCACCAACATCACCATCACCATTATTATTAGGCTGGAAACACCATAACCTTCAGATAGAAAGCTGTAGTTTGAAGATCACATTAAGATACCTTTGAGTCACCAACTGAAGGTACCAGTGCACTTCTTGAAAAAAAAATTCAGGGCACCAGTATTTACAGTCTTTTCTTGTATTTGATGTGTTGTGATGGGCTGGTTGACCTTCTCTTTTTCTCTCTAGGCCTATACGCTATGAGAGGAATGTATGAGTATGTATGCATGGGTGTGTGTATGTACACATGGGTGTGTGTATGTATGCATGAGTGGGTGTATGTACGCCTTGTCTGGGATAACCCTTCCTTAGGGAATGTCAGTCTAGTATATAGATAGATAATAATTACAGTTTTACATCCTCAAAGGCTTTCAAGTTGCAGTAATATAATATCAATAACATTAGTAGTCCCTCAAGTGTTGTAAGCCAATATTTATTAAAGCAGTTATTTTAGTGTACTTATAATATCATTTTTAATATTGAGTCAGAATATAGTATAACCTCTGTCTCCAGAAAAACTCTGCGACGTTCTCGAGTAGAGAAGAAAGCAGGGTTGTGGCCCTGGTTGGACCTCAAGCAGAAGATCATGACCGGCCCCAACTTGCTCAACTCACGTGCTGGCAGGGCAGGCGAGATTCTAAATCCTTTCCGTGGACTGTCACTAAGGCACTCGTTCCCCATCTCACCGTTTGCCAATGCTGTTATGGGGGAGGATGAAGATCAGGAGGATGCTGTGGACTCAGACAGTAAGAATATTGACATTATAAAACGTTACCGTTCCCTGTGGAGTGTAAAATTATATCATGACGAATATATGAGTAAAAATAATTTTGAATATTATACTGTATCTGCAGAAGATCCATATTGAAAGTGAAAGTGTCTGAACACATTTATAAGTACATGTGTATTTACTGTTTAAGGATATATGAGTTTTTACTATTTACATCTGTGTAAGTGTATTCACTTTATGATTTATATTTACAGCGGGCTTTGGAGCCAATTGTCGCTACGAACCTTTGGATAATAAGGCCAAAAAACTATTCGTTGTGGACTCTGGCTTGGCCTTCAACTCCCCTTACCCACTCCTCCTGCGACCTCAACGAGCCGTGGATATCTACCTCTCATTTGACTTTTCCCAACGGCCCACTGATGACGCACAACCCTTCAAAGAACTTCTGTTGGCTGAAAAATGGGCTACACAGAATAAAGTACCCTTTCCTCCCATTCAGAATCAGGTACACTTGTATTTATTGCATCTTTATAAAATAGCAATGACATCTTCCCCTTTTAATTCTTCTTAAATATTTTGCCATTTCAAGTGTACTTACTTAACCTCACATCATATTTCATAATAAAGTTTCTTGCACTCTGTAATGATTTCTAGGTATAATGTCCCTAATGATTAGTTAGTGCTGTGAAAAGTAATCCTTGAACTGATTCTCTGCAGGTGGGACAATATGAGGGTGAGGAAGTGAGAGAATGCTACGTCTTCAAACACCCAACGGACCAGCTATGTCCTATCATCCTTCATTTCTGTCTCGTTAACAACAAGTTTAGGGAATTCAAAGCTCCAGGTTAGTGTGGACTACAATTGCTTTATTAAGATTAGTGTGTAAGATAAGGAGATGATAAGATGACAAGGCGGATATGCAGAGAGGGAGTGAAAAATCTAGGAGTGAGAAGAAGACCTATGAAGTAAATGGGAAGATAATTTTGGAATATATTAAAGAGAGAAAGGATGAAGGTGAAAGGTTGTGGGGAATGAAGTGTGTAGGAGTGCATGAAAGGTGTAGACAGTAATAAATGGAGACTTATTTTTGTAGTTATATTGAAGAAGATCCTAGGAATAGGCATTAGAATAGGTTACATTTCATTTGATTACATCTATGTATATATAAGGCAGCGATTGTGTGGTTGTATTCTGTATATACTTGTTTATTGCAGTACTCACAACTTATTCCCTTCTTTTGCATATAATCCTTTTACTACCTATAGTATATACTCTAACAGATCATTTTCCTTGTGCAGGTGTTCCCAGGGAGACTGAGGAAGAGAAAAAATTTGCTGATTTTCCCATTTTTGATGACCCAGCCAACTCCTTCTCATCTATGAACTTTGCATACGACGGCCTCCAGTTTGATCGCCTTACAAAGCTGATAGAGTTTAACACTTTACTGTCCATTGACACTATTAAAAAGGAATTAGAGGAGGTGGTGGAAAGTAAAAAACTATTTATACCCAAACCAAGCTTCACAAACTTAGTCAAGACTGTCAAGCAATTAACCAGCTTCAATCCAGATGTGAAGGGGAGCCGGGATCTCAAGTTGAAAGTGTCTCAGGAGAGTGAGAATAATCTGTTACTCATGTCATATTCCTCACCCGCTTCTGATAAGGATACAGGTGAAGAAAGTGATGACAGTGAATATTTAGATGCGCATGAGAATATTCCTAATGAAACGACAACATTGTGAGGTGAGGTGATGGGCTAAATGGCGTTAATTCTAAGTAATTCATATCATTATCATACATTACATTTCCAATATTTCATTATCACTTTTATCATTATTCATTGCATTTAGTGGTCATGGTAATGCGTGTATTTCTTATTGAATTACCAAAAAGGTTTGGGTTATTAAGAACTGCATTATAATTAATTTATTTTATTTTATTTTATTTTATTTATTATGTATTGTCTAGCCAAGTGAAGGGGCAAGGTATTGATATAACCTGTACTACGTATTCAGTATTAATCAAGCCCTAAGCTGTGGTGACCAATTATTTATGTTACTAGAGGAGGAGAGAGGATGAATGTCTATGTTGCATTATTGGGTCAAAGTAAATGTCATATAATTAGGTGTATGTGTGTGTGTGTGTGTGTGTACTAAATCCATGTGATATAAGAGAGTGAAGACTTTTTATTTTTAATCTTACAAGTATTGTTTACTTGTACGCTTTATATGAAATTAAAGAGATGACTATTTTATTTATTTATTTATTTATTTATTTTTTTTTTATTATTATTATTATTTTTTTTTGGTATTTATAAGTTATTGAAAATACTGTTACTGTTACCGGTGCGAAAGAAGGAGAGACTAAATCACTTTAAAAATTGATATAATGTGTTTCATTGCCATGTTCTAACTCACCTCTGCTATAGAAATAAATAATGACTCTCTCTCTCTCTCTCTCTCTCTCTCTCTCTCTCTCTCTTAGTCGCTGCCAGGCGTAAGATGTCTTAAATCTAATCATGATTATCAAGGATTTCATAATATCAAGTGATTTCTTCAATCATATGTATTTGGCGAAATATATTTGCTCGTTTCATTGATAATTCTTTAGGAGAGAATCACAGGACGTCGATGCTAGGCGTAAGATGTTGTCTTAAATATAATTAATTTCATAATTTCTTAACTATAAAATTTTAAAAAGCAGTAATGGATACTTTTTTGATACTTTTTTCTGTCATATGGTACTTTTTTTTAACGTTTTGAGCGTTGATAATAGTAAGTTTGTTTTTCCCACTGGCAACACTGCCTACGTGTCAGACACAGCTGTCACTGTTAGAAGTAATGGCGGGGCGTCTGTGTGTGCGTTGGTGGTGTATAGGTTTGTGTTGGTGGTATCAAGCTGTGTGTTGCTGGTGTCAAGGTATGTGTTGTTGCTGTATGTTGGTGGTTTCAAGGTATGTGTTGTTGTTGTCTGTTGGTGGTGTTAAGCTGTGTTGTTGCTGATGTCAAGCTGTGTTGTTGGGATTTTAGTTTTGGTCGTGCAGGCTGTGATGCCATAGCCTGTAGTGGGCCAAAGCAGGGCCGGCTCAAGATACCGACTACTCCAGCCGTCCCCCAGGGTTGTCGTGTGCCATATAGTACTGTAGCCAGCCCTAGTCCTTTCCAATAGCTTTTTCCAACCATTAATCTGTTACAGCTCCGTGCTACGATGATATGTCATATTTGATAATTTTCTAGCCTTTGATAGTCTTTCGTTCTTAAAATCTGTGAAGCATCTTTTCTTATTGGTAATCTTTATTCCTAGGTATGTCATACTTGTAGATACTTTTATGTTTCCAATGCTTTCTGGTTGTTGCTTGTCATTAAAAATTAAAATACTGCTCTTTTCTTTGTTAATGTTGAGTCCATATTCCTTGGCTATTTCTTGTATCAGCTTGATATTTTCTTTGGCTTCTTCTATTGTTTGGGAGAGTAGTAGCCCATCGTCTGCATAGTAAAGTATTGGTATTGTGATTTTCTCATTTTTGAAACCAATGTACATTTCTTCAAGTCTCCTTATAATTTCATATGTTACTAGAAGAAAGAGTAGCGTTGATCCATTGCATCCTTGTTTTATTCCATTTTCTATTTTCATTGTAGTCTGTTTCTTCCCATTAAACATCAGATCAGTTTCATCATCAGTGTAAATTTGTTCTATAATATTTATCAATTTAAGGTGTATATTATTTATCATTAAGGTTTTTATTAGACTAGCTCTGTCCACAGAGAAAAGCTTTTCTATAGTCTAACGATGTTACTATTACTTTCTTTTTAATTTTGTATGTTTCTGATATGCAGTATTTTAGCACATAAAGATTGTCAGTAATGCTTCTATTTTCTGTGAATCCTGCTTGGAGTTCACTTCTATTATCTATCTTTTTTATATGTTTCTCAAGTTTTTGTCGTAGGATACCCATAAAAATTTTGTACGAGGTGTTGGCAAGTGCTATAGGCCTTAAATCTGCAGCTGTAGGTTTAGCTTTTTTTGGTATTAGTACAGTTTTTGTTTTCTTCCAGGCATCACTGACTTTCTCATTGTCTATTATATTGTTGTAACATTTACTTAGATAGTTTACACTTTCTTCACTATCACTTAGTAGTTTAAATACATCGGATTTTATTTCATTTGGGCCAGCAGCTTTTGTACATTTTGTTTTGCGTAGCTGGTGTTTAATTTCATCTTTAGTGATCTATGTCATCTATGTTCATAGGTAGTTTTCCATATTTTCTACATTGGTATGCCATATCAATGTGCTCTCTTTGATGGTGTGTTGTGTGTAAGTCTTGCCATATTCCTTCGTTAGTAATCAAATTTTGCATACAAAATGTCCTTACTTCTACTGTTGTTTTTTTCTATTTGTTTATCTTGGCTCTTTTTAAATAAGATAATTAATCCTCCATCTTTCTTATCCTTTTCATCTCTATGTGAGTGTATATGTTCTATATTGTTATTTATATTCACTTTTAAATATTTATGCTGAGTTTCTTTGAGGCACATGATGGTATTTTCATTAATTTCTTGTTCTATTTCTATTTCTTTTGCTTGAGTTAGCCCTTGAATGTTTAATAAACTTAATTCCACTGTTTTGTTTTCTTTTAAACTATTTTTGTCTATAAAAAATTCTTTTTTTACAAGCTGTCTCCTTTTAATAAACCATCCTTCTTCTCCATTGTCCCTTTTTTCTTGCAGCTCATCACGTAGTTTCTTGCTCCTCTCTCTTTCCCTTCGTGTCTGGTCAGGTACTATTACTGCTCTTTTTAAGTGCTCCTTTCTTGTGTCTTTAATCTTTTTTCCATTTCTTACTATTTCCTATTTGGCCCTTGCATCCTTTAGTTTTATAAGAAGAGGTCTAGGCCTTCTGGTGCCTTCTCCTCCCCTTGTTTCCTGGTCCTGCTGAATTTTGCCAATTCTATGTACTTGAACTAATTCCTCTTCCTCTATACCTATTCCTATTTCCTTTATGATCTGTACACTAAGATTTAGGTCTTCTTGCAGTTTTTCTTCCCTTGTTTCACAGGTTTTTTCCTCTATGTTGAAGATGATCACATTGTTTTGTTTTTTTTCCTTCTCTTTCCACTCCTCAAATTCATCAAAAACAATATTGATCACTTCCTCTTTGATTTGAGTTTTCATTAAGGCGCTATTTTCCTCTAGTTTCTCAAGCCTTTCTCCCAGTTCTTTATTTTCCCTTTCTAGCTTATCTACCTTCTTTGTTGCATATTGCTTAAGGTTACCCCTGCACTTTCTACAGGTCCAGGGGAATTCCTTATTCTCATCTTGCATCAGGAAATCATATTGAGTATGTGTTACCTTTTCACAGCCTGCATGGTACCAATTTTCACTTACCTCGCATTCCAGTCCCCTGTCACTCTCCCTTACTGCTTTCCTGCATGTATCACATGATTGTTTATCCTCTTCAGCACAGTCACTGCAGAGGCCATCAACGTTGATTTTTCCACCCTCAAACTTGCATTTTTTGGCAGCTTTTCTTCCTTACGTTTGCTCCTCCTGGTTCTCGCCTACTGTCTCTTCCACTTCCAGTAGGATATTTCATGTTTCCTATACAGAAAGTAAGCTCTTTATAGGTCAAAACATACAACAAGTCTCAAATATGCAGCCACACACTCCGTGTTGTCCACTACAACATGTGACTTCCTCCTCCCGTGGCCATCTTTTCTGTCAAAAGAAATAAGAGACTTGAAATCTATTAGACCTACAGATGGTCAGAGTTCCAACGACCCCACCCCAGTTTCCCAGTTAATTTGTAAATTTTGTTTGTTTGCTGATGATTTAAAGTTGTACTTAGCCTTCTCACTTTCCAAGTCTGATTACTTATTGTCGCATATTAACTTACAAAATTACATAAATCTCCTTCACAGAACTAGTTGCTCATGGGGTCTTTCCTTTTCAATTGGTAAATGTGTCAGAATGAATTTTTGTAGAAATGTTCTTAATGCTCCAGTACCTCTAACATATTTTATTGCTGATCAACCCATTAAGGATGTTAACAACATAAAACATAAGAACATAAGAAATGGGGAGACTGCAAGAGGCCAGTTAAATGACCTACATGAGGCAGCTCTTGTCCACCAGCCTTGGAATAATCCAATATTTAGCCATCCCACCTGTCATCCCTATCTATACTCTGATCCAACCGTCTTTTAAAGCTACCAATTGACTGCTAGTGCTGGCACAGAATCGTATGCTCATATCAAGTGGGAACTAGTGAAGTAGGCACAAACCAGTAGGGCTCATACTGCAACTGTTGTTCAGAAGAGATTCGATTCTCATGTACATCGGAACAGAGCATTTCACTAGGACCTGACAGCCAACAGCTGCAGCCCCCCACCAGTCTGAGCCATTGGAATAATCCAATACTTAGCCATCCCACCTGTCATCCCTATCCATATTCTGATCCAACTGTCTTTTAAAGCTACCTATTGACTCAACACTTACTAAGTGTCTACCCAGCCTATTTCAATCGTTCACGATTCTGTTAGTGAACCAATATCTACCTATGTCTGTCCTGAATCAAGTTTTTCTAGCTTGTACCCATTTCCACGTGTCCTATCCTGACTACTAAATTCTAAAACCTGATCAATGTTTCCCTTATTAATTCCTTTTACCCATTTGAAAACCTCAATCATATCCTCTCTTGCCCTCCTTCTCTCTAGGGAGTGGAGATTAAGACGTTTTAACCTATCTTTGTAGGGTAAATTTCTCAGCCCCTGAATCATCTTGATCATTCTTCTCTGGACTGCCTCCAAGGAGCCTATATCCTTCCTATAATAAAGGGACCAAAATTGAGCTGCATAATCTAGGTGGGGTCTAACGCGCTGAATACCTCAGAATGACCCATTAATCTGTATCCTTTGTTCCCTATTAGTAAGCCATCCCTTAATCCATTCTAGTACCTTCCCACCCACCTATGCCATGAGCCTTGACTTTACTTAACAGTCTCCTATGGAGTACTCTGTCAAAGGCTTTATTGAAGTCCAAATAAACTATGTCATACTCGTTCCCCTTATCTATGGTTTCAATTGTAATTGTAATGTGGGGGGGGAAAATGTGCCAGGATCTATGGTTTCAAATACCTTCCTATAGAAGAATAAATTTGTGAGGCATGACTTCCCCTTGCTAAAACCATGTTGACTATGTCTAATTAGCTTGTGTTCTTCTAAATGTTTTATAATTGCCCTTGCTATGATAGCTTCTAACATCTTGCCTACCACTGATGTTAAAGAAGATATTAACCGGGTATATAGATAGATCGTTTGTTTTTAATATCACCGTTTGAATTTTCAGGATACAGATGCAGCTAGCTAGGATGAAGCTGGAAGAGGGGAAGGACAGTCATCTAGCCTCTGCTCTTTCCTTCCATATTACTGTGGATGGAACACAAGAAACTTACTGCCGTTAGGTGCTGGGAGGAGAGATTAACGCTGTGAGTAGTAGTATCTCTCTCTCTTTTAATTTAAACATTCACTTACAATAAAAGCTCAAAGGTCATTCTCTCTCTCTTTTTAAGATGTTTGTGTGTGTGTATGTATGTAATGCTTTCAGGAATTTTGTCAGTGATCTGTCAGAGAAGAGTTGAAGGTTGGTAAATTGTTCTGTGAAGTAAGGTTAGGAATGATTTTTGTTTAGTTAAGATCAGGTAAGGACAAACTCTTTTCTGACCTCTATGCCTTTATAATAGTGGAAAAGAGGTGATTTTCTAGCCATATATAAGAAGAATGGTGTCTTATGGGATTGAAATAAGTCCTAACAAAAACACACACGACATGTATGCACATTAGCTACAATACATTACTTAGTTTCCATTGTCGAGAAAGACAGTGAAACATTATTGATCAGCTAGGTGTGTAGTTAGATAATACCAAATTCATGCATGTAATTATAGTTTGGTTGTAGTAACAGTTTGAAAATAATATCTTAAGTGCACTCCAGACAAACAGGACACCACTCCAAATGCTGATCATTGAGGGTTAAAAGTTAAAAAATAAAATAAAAAAAGTGGACGTGGGCAAGACATGTCCGGTTATAGATGGACCGTTAGAGTAATATAATGGTTACCCAGAAATAGTAGAAGAAATCAAGGCAGAGGGAATTAGATGTAGAGATGAAAGTTATGAAGAGATAGGAAGTTATGCTGTAGTAACCTGGAATAGACAGCTTGGTGAAAACTGGACTTGACTTCTTTTTGTTAACAGGTGATGCTGGACCGAACCCCATCAAGATATTGAAGCAGAGTAGGTATTTTGATAAATTAGTTGTGTTCTATATTTTATTCAATGTTTTGTGTAAATCTTTGACTGCGAAGCTACAAGCAAAACGCTCCTTAAACTTAGTATGTATATTAGTAATATAGTATATATTACATACTATATTACTGTAATATATACTATATATTACAGTATATATTACTGTATTACTGTAATATAGTATATATTACAGTATTACTGTGATAATATAGTATATATTACTGTATTACTGTAATATATATATATATTACTGTATTACTGTAATATATATATATATTACTGTATTACTGTAATATATATATATATTACTGTAATATATATATATATATTACTGTATTACTGTAATATATATATATATTACTGTATTACTGTAATATATATATATATTACTGTATTACTGTAATATATATATATATTACTGTATTACTGTAATATATATATATATTACTGTATTACTGTAATATATATATATATATTACTGTATTACTGTAATATATATATATATTACTGTATTACTGTAATATATATATATATATTACTGTAATATATATATATATATTACTGTAATATATATATATATATTACTGTAATATATATATATATATTACTGTAATATATATATATATATTACTGTAATATATATATATATATTACTGTAATATATATATATATATTACTGTAATATATATATATATTACTGTAATATATATATATATTACTGTAATATATATATATATTACTGTAATATATATATATATTACTGTAATATATATATATATTACTGTAATATATATATATATTACTGTAATATATATATATATATTACTGTAATATATATATATATATTACTGTAATATATATATATATTACTGTAATATATATATATATTACTGTAATATATATATATATTACTGTAATATATATATATATTACTGTAATATATATATATATTACTGTAATATATATATATATTACTGTAATATATATATATATTACTGTAATATATATATATATTACTGTAATATATATATATATTACTGTAATATATATATATATTACTGTAATATATATATATATTACTGTAATATATATATATATATATATATATATTACTGTAATATATATATATATATATATTACTGTAATATATATATATATATATATATATTACTGTAATATATATATATATATATATTACTGTAATATATATATATATATATTACTGTAATATATATATATATATATTACTGTAATATATATATATATATATTACTGTAATATATATATATATATATTACTGTAATATATATATATATATATTACTGTAATATATATATATATTACTGTATACTAAGTTTAAGGAGCGTTTTGCTTGTAGCTTCGCAGTCACGAGTTTGGCTTTTTCAAGGAAATAACATGTGATGCTGGACCGGATCCCATCAAGATATTGAAGCAGAGTAGGTATTTTGAGAAATTTGTTGTGTTCTCTTATTTTACTCTTATTTTATTCAATGTTTTGTGTATACTTTTTTTGACTGGTTGTTTAACTAGTAAGAGACTAACTAGTCACGCTCCTTAAAGTACTAGTACTTTAAGTTTAAGGAGCGTTTTGCTTGTAGCTTCGCAGTCACTAGAATTTGGCTTTTTCAAGGAAATACTGAAAATTTTTGACTTGGCCATGACTAACATGAATGATTCAACTATTAATACAGACTATAGTCTCTTACTCTTACTAGTTAAACAACCATCAATTCATTGATGGTAAATATTCAATTATAAAGCAAAAGCTTTTTTTTTATTAATTACCATTCATACAACAACGACCAGACTCGACCGCCACATTCCACAAAGGAAAAGTCTTTTAAGGTCGGTAAGTGACGCCAGACTCATCCAACCTCAGATTCCATCAAAATCTTCAGAAAACAGTCAATGAAACCTTATCCGTCCACATAAGGGAAGGTGTTCAAGGTAGATGATTAGCATCTCCAGATTCCATTGAGGTTTTCTGGAAGCTGTCATTAAAACTTCATCCAACCTCAGATTCTGCAGAAGTGGCAGCACTTCCTCCAGGACTTCCTGAGTGAAGAATAAGAGATTACAGTAATGAGACAGAAGAAAGGTGTTGAAGTATATATAAAATTAAAGTATATACAATATATTAAAACTGGTACAGGGACATTCACCACACAAACATCATACCTTACCTAGCTATGTAATCCTTTATAACAGCAGCAGCACACATTCAACTGCCACAGGTGTAACTCTGAACACACTCTTGCCCTGGCATCCTGTCCCGTCCCTCAGCATCCTTCACAGGCAGGACTCTGAATTAATGGGAATAAAGTGTTACACAAGAGATAACAGCAAAGTAAAATAGGAGGACAGAAGGAATGATTTGTTACACTGAACGAGTAGAAAAGTATTCAAGACATGGATCACGAGATGTAAGTTTGAGTATCAGACTTGAAAGTACAAATAAAAAGTAGGTAATTTCTATGGGAGCAGAAATATTGCTTAAAGAAAAAGAGTTGTGATAATGGTAGGGATAGGAGAACTAGGATCATTAGAGGCGGGAGGATCAGAAGTAGGAGGTATGGAAGTAAGGACAGTATGTGGGCAAGAGGGATCTTAGAGAGAGGAATCATAACGGATTAAAGAGAGTCCAGGAGGTAAGGGATAGTCAGCCAAGAAAATATCCCCATCTCATAAAACATTCTCATGCAATATATTTTTTTCTCAAATAAAAAACCACTTTCTTTCAAAACACCCACACACACACTCACCAGTATCCTTGCAGTGGTTTTCCATGTGCTGCACCTGAACAGAACATGTGCCGTCATGCCCGCCACACACAACAGCCTTGACTTGGACAGATAGAGATGGGGATTGGCAGATGGGTTCTCTTCATTAATACTTTGCGTCCGAGGCTTTTTAAAAGCTTCAGCCATTTTAAAATTGCATAGAATCTGTAGGCAGACAGGAGGCACATCCAAGAACTTGATGGAGCTGTCCACGTGGCTGGAAAGTTAAAATTAGGTTGAGTTATGGTGCGTAAGTAAATGTGGTGAAGTTAAATTAATTCTAAACTATGTTAAGCTAAAGGGCAGATTTCAGAGCAGAGATAACAGCAAAGTAAAATATGGGGACAGAAGGAATGGTTAGTTACACTGAAGGAGTAGAAAGGTGTTCAAGACACATGGATCACAAGATGTAAGTTTGAGTATCAGACGAAACAAAATAAATAAAATTAGGTCATTTCTATGAAAAATATTTTTGGAAGAAAATTAGAGTTGTGATAATTCCCCTATCAACACCTAACGCTTCCACTAGACTTTTTGCTGACGACAGTTTACTGTATGGGGCAGTAAAAAACAGTGATCACTGTAGACTCCTGCAACAAGAGCTAGACACCCTCCAGCAGTGGGAGTATGTGCAATTATGTGGCGTGTGCATTGTTTTTGATGTACCTGATGCGATCGTGAGTGTGTTTCATGTTGAAGTGTTGTTGGCGTCAAAGTGTAATTGGGTCGTTTCAGAGACCGGAAAAGGCTCTTTACAATATCTAAAACAATCAAATTCATGTCAATATCATACATCGTTATTATGGTAACAAATTAAAAACAAAACATGCATATATTTAATAAAAATCGGAATGAGTAAAACCAATTTTGTGTGTGTATTCACTTACCTGTGACTTTAAGGTGGGAGGGGAGAGAGGGGTTGAAAGTCACACACGCCCACACTCAGTGAAAGTCAACAACCACCCTCAACTTGAGTGCGTGAGTGATGTCAAGAATGCAAGGCGTCCTGCCAAACACTAGAGGAACCCTTCTTGAAGGCTATAACCTGTAATAAAGTTAAGCAATGTCAGTGTAAGTGGCGCTAATGTCATTATGAAGATTGGCAAGGAAACACCCAAAGCAGACCATATTATTCCCTCATTAATGATGACTAGGTAAGCATGTGGCCAAAATACGATGGTTGGTTGGTTGTGCTACACTTATCTGAGTGTTTCTTCACCTCATCAGACGAGTGAGATGGATAGCGGG
The DNA here is from genome assembly GCA_036785275.1 of Cancer borealis. NCBI lineage: Eukaryota > Metazoa > Arthropoda > Malacostraca > Decapoda > Cancridae > Cancer > Cancer borealis. Next base: position 52,608 of record JAXIVD010000672.1, on the reverse strand, counting down.
TCCACTTGGAGACAGTGGTAGTGGTGGTGTCCATATGGTCGGCAGTATGGCCGACAACAGATGCTGGCGGGTCACAGCTGTTGTCAGTCAGCTTGAGTTCGTCGATGTGGCGAGACACAATACTGCTTTAATACTTGCACTTCAGCAACGGCAGAACAACACCCATCGAACCGTAGGAAAGTTTGGGGCGTGTACACTTGATGAGAGAAGCAAGTCCTTACTCCACGGTGGTTCTCGCGGAGCAAATCAACACACGTACTTCCTCTCTGATTCCTTCTAACACACTGACTGCCTGCCTGTTCCCCCCCTTCATTATTGAGGCTCAGCACTCCCTGTCTCCCCCACTCCTTGTTAAGTGCTCCTCCCCTCGTTATAACTCCCTCCCTCCCTTCCTTCCTCTGGTCACAACTCCGTCTCACCCACTCCTTGTTAAGTGCCCCTCCCCTCGTTATCACTCCCTCTCTCCTTACCACTCCCTGTCTTCCCCACTCCTTGTTATCAATCCCTCCCTTCCTTCTTTCCCTCTCTGTCTCCTTATTCCTAATTAACACCGGTTTGCAAGTGTTAACGAGGAAAATCTCTCTCTCTCTCTCTCAGAATAAAAAAAATGTAAATTAGAAATAATAATAATTGTAATAATAATGAGACAAAAAAAATGAAAACAAAGAAAAAATATATAAAAAAACATTACAATCACATTTCCTACATACACACAAAAAAAAGTAGTTTTCCCCAAAGAAGTATAGATACTTGGAATAGATTGAAAAACGAGGTGATAATGGCAAAGAATGTACATCAACTGAAGGAAAAACTAAACCAATGTAGATACGGAGACAGGACCCCACGTGTAGCTCAGGCCCTGTTCACTACAACTTGATAAACACACACACACACACATATAGCCTGAGGAGATATAATTGTCATAAAAGTTTTCATTATTTTCTTATACCTTTACAAAGTAGAAATAGTTCATCAATAAAATAAAAACATGTGTAGTGAATAAAACTACATAATATTAATAAAGGTATGATAATATCTGACGTCCGAAATAAAACTAATTCAGTAGTATACTCTACAAGCTAAGGAACACAATACTATAATAATATCATCCAGGATCTTGCCACTACACACACACACACACATACACATATTTGTGCCATATGACCTCTTGTATCTGGCACTTTGTTTGTTTGCATTAACTCACTCATCACATACATACAGAAAATTAAAAATATCTTTAAAAATCTTTTTGTACGACTTCACAAAATTTTTAAATATGGGTATGATTTCATAAAATTAAAAGGAATATAGACACACATACACACACACACACACACACACATATCATTAGCTTGTGAATCCATTTTAGGATAAAGGCCTATCCCCCCTAGTTTTCACTCTATCCAGCAAAATATAAGATCTTATCTCTCCCTCTAGTAACTGTCTGCACGGCTTTATTCTATCATCTCTGGGTTGCCATTTTGTGACTAACTCTCCATCTATTATCTTTTGTTGTAAGTAAATGTGATCATGGACACATTCTATTATTGATGAGCTATTTTGATTTTGCAGTTTAGTATGTAATTGTTGAATGTCACCTCAATAGACCCAGACTTACGGCAAAATAAAGCATAGCACATAGGACTGCAAATGTTACAGGGATCACTCCAGAATTATCTTATTTATTAATCTATTTTTCTTCTGAATGAGTATTAATGTCCTAGACCGTTGCAACACTTCAACTTAATAGACTACTTCTAGCATATCAAAAATACAGAATATTTCATAGCCAAATAGCTGTTTCCTTGCATAAAATCTTTAAAATTGGAATAAAGAATAAATCATACTCTTAGTTCCATAAATCTAAGAACCAATCAAATATTTACAGTGGCAATGATAAGAATGTTATACTTTATCTTCATAAACATTCAAACGAGAACACTCAAGTTTAACATACAATAACATCCATCATGGCAAACTCAATGACCCATAAATTCCCCATAAATGTTGGAAGCATGCAACACACACACACACACACACATACCTGTGCAGGGTTTCAGTGGTTAACCTCCCTGCCTTCTACCCACAACACGTGAGTTGGAATCCTGGTCTGATTGCTGAGGATTTTTCACTGACAGGGAGCAGTTACTGTCCCCCTTGAGTAAGGTGGACAAGGGTGTGTGTGATGTGTGAGATTCATCTCTATGAGCTGTGACCTCTTTCAGGGAGGGTAATGGCTAATGATCACGAGTCAGTCCTTGGTATTTAACACACACACTTGGCATCCTTGCCTACTCTGTGGGTTCCTATGTGATGTAAACACAGAATTTTGATTTGGAAGAAGCCATCAGAGTTAATTAAGACTTGATGGTGAGTAACATTGTACTTTTAGCATGACTGATGGAACCACACTCAGAACCCATGCAAAGGTTGGTGGTGGTGGTGGTGGTGGGTAACACTGTACTTTGATACAACAACAAACACACTTAACACGACTGATGGAGCCACACGTGTCCCTAACAACCCACGTAAAGGTTGTCACATTCTTGGTTGTTACATATGGCTTTCCTCTTTCTAGAAATAAATATCTTGTGTTTCAAGATATTTGGTACTGTGTATACCCATCCTAGTTACTCAAGTCTTTCTCTTAATCTGGCAAGCATCAATTATTATGCTTCTATTTCCCCTACAATTAATTTTCTTAAACTACTTTCTGAGCTTCTAAAATATCATAAAAAGATACAAGTATATTTTGAAATAATAATGAACTGATCCCACCCTGAGAGGCAGACTGACTTGCTGACAATCCTTGGTGCCAACGTCAGCCATCAATCCGTGAGTGAAGATCAGTTCCAGCACATCGTGTAGGCGTGTTGTTCCCTGTGTTAGTAGAGCTAGTAGGTAGGGTTGTAGGGAGGTGGCTGCTTCTCTGTGTACATGGGTGGCTGTTCATCTGAAACAAAACAGATGCATTACAACAGATGGAAAAGAATAGGAACATAATTCACAGGTGTATGCAAGGGTAAACGCACACACATACATAAACATACACATACACAAACACAATCTAAAGGGACTCATTATGAAGATGATTTTATCAACCTACTATAACAAAAATCAGATTAAAAGTTGTTACTAAGCTTTATAAACACACACTCAAAGAAAAGAAAAAAATTATATATATATATATATATATATATATATATATATATATATATATATATATATATATTTATATATATTTATATATATATATATATATATATATATATATATATATATATATATATATATATATATATATATATATATATATATATATATATATATATATATATGTACACACAAAGAAGTATCCAGTCAGTTTTAAGATCATGCAACCTAGCAAGCTTCTATTAGGTTAACAGGTCATATTTTTTTCTTTTAATCATTTTACGTTTCAGGTTTTCATTAAACTCAAAACATACCTAATTTTTTCTTCTGCTTATTTTTCTTACAATTACATTCAAACAAATTAAAAAATGTATGCTAATTTCAAAATGATGATAATGACGATGGTAATTTACTACTTACTTGGGTATCCTGTAGGTGGGTATGGCTGTGGAGGGTATCCTGTTGGTGGGTAAGGCTGGGGAGGATACCCAGTCTGTGATGGGTGCATGGGCTGTGCTGGGTATGGAGGTTGTTGTTGTGGAGGTGGATAGGTTTGGGACTGAATCTGTAAAGGCTGCATCACTGATACTTCTGGATTGGCTGTTGAACAAAGGCACATCAATAACTATAAGGAATTGGAGCCACTGATCTGTATATCTATCAGATGTACACTGGAATTATTATTATTATTATTATTATTATTATCTACATATTCATCAATGTCTTTAAGCATTTGTAGTTACACTCTGTAAACAAAAGTAGAGTCAGTACCATAAAAGGATGCACTTTGTTTACAAGAGTTTGGTTGACTAAGTTAACAGTACACAAGACACACTCGAGAATGTCTTATTATATTGTATGCAAATATGTAACAAAACTTATCATGAAAAGCACTGGTAAGGAAGATTTTCCCTGAGAACAAAGGAGTAGACAGGAAGAACAGACAGCAACAGTCCTACTGGATCTAACAAGGCTGTCTGTTTAGCTACACTACAGGTTGACTATCAATAATCCGGCAATCAATGTTCCGGTGCTGTTTATGTTTGTTTTGATGACGCTGTGCCCAGAATTAAGTGTTTGCTTATGCCGGATTATTGATAGTCAACCTGAACTATTATAATATCTACTTGATAGAGACAAAATAACATACGGTTGTGAACGGTTCCTCTGTTGCGGTGTTTGTAGAGGAGACAGAACGGGCAGCAGCAGCAACACACAATACACAGCACGATGACAGTCACTATTACGCCACCAATTATGGCCAGGACCGTTGGTAAACTGCATGTAAGAAAACAATCATTAGAGACATATAATACCTTGGTGAGCTGATTTTTTTTTTTCTCTCTCTCTCTCTTTTCAGTTGGCTGAGAGACAGACCACCATAACTTCAACTCCTAAATACTACATTGACACACACACACACACACACACACACACACACACACACAAAAAAAAAAAAAAAAAAAAAAAAAAAAAACAGGTAGGTTCTGCTTTGCTTCGAAATAAATAAATAAATAAAAACCACAGTAATATATTCCAGTATAGAGAAGCTACTTAAATTATTATATCACATTTTATTATATACCATCAATAAATTTTAAGAGAACCTGTTTTTCACTTAGTCAGCCACAGTAATTTTGACTTTCTCTAGATCTGTCTAGGCATACACACTAATACACATACCCATACGGAAACTATTACACACACACACACACACACACACACACACACACACACACAGAGAGACAAACATCCCTCCTAATAATGAGTTGATTGGTCATTCCACCAATCATATTCATTGTATCTTAATACCTTGGCATCTGTATGTACAATAACTATAAAAAAATAAATAAATAAATAAATAAAAAATACAAACTTTATACTGTCTGTGTTCTGTGTGTATGGTGTTCAGTACTAACAATGATCATACAAAGCTATGCTGTATGTTTGCCAATACAAGAAAATTTTCAATTTCAGATCAAAGGCTATTGTACTAGCAGTAAAGGTAATGTTTGTGATGGTGTGCTTGTAGCCTTGTACCTCCACTCTAATGTGTCCCAGACAGTATGTGAACCTCTTGTTTTAAATGCATGCTTCAGGATAGCTTCAGGCATATTGAATGATACTGTAAAGACTCCAATATATCCTAGAAAGAAAGCAACCATGTCAGTAAGAGAAATTATTAGTGAACATGATGCATAATAAGATCCCAGTTTGCATTGTTAAAGAGGAGGAAAATTCTACCAAATCTTAACATAGATTCATGGTGGAGCAGAATCCAGTATTCCCATCAGTGGCAGTCCTGGGCATAGGCAGTATAGGCAGCCGCCTCAGGCGCCAGTCATGGCAAGGGGCGACACAGCATGGTCAGTCAGCTATAATATGACAATCACTAACTTTTTTAGGGCATTAACAAGCAATGTTTACTAACAGACGCTAGCAAAGTGTCTCAAAACCTAACAAATCCGCTGCTAGCACTGACAAGGCTTAGCAAACAATGTTAGGTAATAACAGTTTTGTTACTGAATGTAGTGACAATCCAGTGAGGGGCGGCGACACCTTTGTATGTTCTCGCCTAGGGCGCCAGAAATGCCAGGACCGTCACTGATTGTCATGGGTTCAACGCTGCCTGTCTACGTGAACTAGTCAGTTAAAACTTGATGTACATAAGTAAAAGGAATATAAAATGCTTTAACGAAATTTGGCAGTGTTAGACCCATGGGAATACTGGATTCTGGCCCACCAGGAATCTATGTTAAAATTTTGAAGACTATAATAAGAGAACCAAGTGTTCTCAAAGCCCGTGAGGGAAACACCAATACTATATATAAGCACTTCTGTGGCGCAGTGGTTAGCATGTCTGACTATGGATCCACTGGCCCAAGTTTGATCTCTGACGAGGGCAGACGGCACAGCTCACCCAGCTGTTCATCCTCTTAAACGGGTTGATGGATAAATGGGTATCTAGGGCTCCCTGTGGCTCCCTCCCATAGATGTTATTGTTAGTGAAATGTTAGGTTGAATTCTCGCACTTAGTTATTGAAATATTGGTTTAAATATCCGTAGATTTTATTGTCATTCACCAAAAATTTTACGAAAATTTAAACTTTCAATAAACAAGAAAAGTCTGCGGGAATTCAACCTAACATTTCACTAACAATAAAATCTACGAGAGGGAGCCACAGGGAGGTAAGCTGGAAACTGGGATGCTACAATGGCCCTGTGTTCCGGGGTAACGGATTACTTTCCACCACAGGCTCAAAGGCCGATGTGACGAGAGATGAACGAACGCACCTACGCATACCTACAGTGTGTGCCAATGTTATACTTTTTATATAAGAATAATGTTTGTTGCTGTTCTTTCATTGGTTTTTCATGTTACAGAAACCTAGCATGAAGCTTTTTTCTGCATTACGATATATAGAAAAAGATGAAAGAATCAAGGTGTGTGTGTGTGTGTGTGTGTGTGTGTGTGTGTGTGTGTGTGTGTGTGTGTGTGTGTGTACAGTACAACAAAGATGGTAACATTGTGTGGATATCCTTCTAAAAGGCAACACAATATTGCAATACTTTTCAACACTGCTTGGATATATATAAACAATGTGTTGAGTGTGACATGCATAGCAAACAAAGATGCACAAATGAGATGCACATTTAACACACACACACACACACACACACACACTTAAGTGTTTGTGAAGAGTATTCTGTTACCAAACTTGTGTTGTGAAGTAATGTACACACACACCTACTCAGCCTATGTAAGGAAAATGACAAACTATTAATCTTCAAAACAGACAAAGAGAAAAAGTCATAAAAAAACTATATGAAAAGTCAATCTAACTCATCATGTTGTAGAACCTTTTCAGAATTAATTTTTAGGGAAGAATACGTAATAAATCTGATGATAGGTTCACTAATGTTAACTGGACCTCCAACCCTTGTTTCTATTTCTCCTACTGTCTTTTTTACAGGATCTGGCGACAAGCGGGATTTGTTTTAATGTATTTTTGTCCCTTAGCCAGTAGTACCCATTTAATGTAAAAATATAAAATAAAATAAAATAAATAAATAAATAACACAGAAGAAAGGAAAGTAAGTTTATCACGACCAGTGGAGTGTCAAAGGATTATAAGTTAATAGAGAAAGAGATGGATATGAGGGATGGATTCATTCATTCATTCATTCATGCAGCTGCAAAGAAATTAAAAGAATCTTAAGCCAGCATGTTAGTTAAGATAAATGAGTGTTATGCTGTTATGCTATTAACTCTCCACAACTCCCAAGCAACCATCGTGCACCAACACACTAACACAGATGGCATGCACTGGCACTAGTTAATGGCACCATAAGTCATCACACTAGTTAATGGCACCCTAGTCATCACACTACCTTTTAAACCTATTACATCCCTCCCTTTTAGGATATATATACATTCTTTTTGTCATAGTTTATGTTGTCAAGCTCTGGCAATATATATATATATATATATATATATATATATATATATATATATATATATATATATATATATATATATATATATATATATATGTATATATCTTCTATTAATTTTAGCGTATACTATGTAGTTTTTAATGACTTTGCCATTAAATCATAGATACAGGTTTTCTGCACTCAGTTAAGAAAGAGCATAAGTTACCCATAATGACCGGTAACTATACACAGTTATCTCAACAATTACAGCATTTTGTGTTTTAAAGATACCAGAAGTATTATCCTCATGGCAGAAGAGAGGCTCTAAAAAACATGGAGGGAAGAGTCTTGCAGCATAGAGTAACCATCAATTTTTCTTTGAGTTACCGTAGAGTAGTTTGGAAGCTTGGCAAGCCTTTGAGGAGTGCATTGTAAGCCAGGCAGACAGTCAGTGGTACAGCCTTACACTTACTGCCCTCCTGTTGGATCCAGTTTTTGTTTTGCCTTCTCTTTCACTTTATCTTTCACCTTTTGTTTCACTTTATCTTTCACATTTGTCACCGTGCTATTAATCTTGGCCTTCAATTTGTGTTTGGAATCCATGACTCTGCCTGTGATTGCAGTCTTCACTTTGTCCTTGGTGGCTGTCATAGTGTTATTCAGCTTAGCTCGGACCCCTTGTTTTGTGCTCCCAGACACCACTGGATCTGTCTGCACCTGGGCCAAGGGCAGGGCTAGGGGCAGGGCCAGGGGCAGGGCCACTGAAGGGACTCTGCCAATACCAGGGTGCAAGGTTTACCCACCAATAGTGGAAACCCAAACGAGTGTTCCCCAAAGGTGTTTAATAAAACACACTGGAAACATTTGTGCATGCAAACACCCATATAAAGACACATACAAACATACACACACACTCTCTCACACACACACACACACACACACACACACACACACACACACACACACACACACACACACACACACACATTCACACATACACAGTGTTAATATTTGTCTGTATAGAAGAGGAAGCATGGCAGAACCTACCCTGGTTTTCTTTTGTATATGAACAAAATCTTCCCCCTAATGTTGTAGAAACTTTGCAAATTCTACTAAGCAATAAGCTGTTAAGGATGAACTCAACTCAACTAGTGGGATGCAATGCAATGCACCATTCACGGCCCAATCAAAGTTGCACGACAGTGATGGCACCAGGGTATAGAGGTGATAGATGCTTATGGAACAGCACTATGTGATAGATGCTTATGGAACAGCACTATGTGATAGATGCTTATAGAACAGCACTATGTGATGGATGTTTATGTAACAGTCTGACAGCAGCTTTATAATCTAACTACACATCAGGCAAGCAGTGCTGACATCATCAACAGAAATGGGTGGCAGATTCTTGTTCCAGCCACATAACAAAGCCGTTCAATGTCTTGGTGCGGCGTGTCATTGACCACAGACTGACACTTACGGCAATATGTCTATCTTTTCCTTAACCTTCTGTTTGACTTTCTTCTTAATTTTGTCCTTTAACCTGTCAACAGTGCCCTCAAACCCCTCCTTAATGATCGTGATGGTACGGTTGAAGTGGGTGTTGAGGTGGGTGAAGATGCTGCTGTCCTCATCACCTGACATCATTTTCACCAAAGGGGAAAAATGACCCCCAGCGTTCTGCCCAATGGTTTCTCTGATAATAAAACCATTATCTGGTATATGGTTCCCTGATAATAATACTGTACTACTATCTAACAAGCTGAAATGAGTAACAGTTGCATAAATGTTTACTATACCACTATCTAAGGAGCTGAAATGAGTGATAATTGGATCAATATTTAAGAATAATTAATGAAAGATCAATGTTTTTTTCCCTTGAGAAAGTAATGTTGACACATCTGAAAGTTACATCCACGACAGTTCAAATAATGGAAATTAAACGTTTCAAACATGTGTAAAAGTTGAGTTGAGGTGTTCCTAAGAATACAGTGTTGATGCATTTAAAGATTATATTGGTCAAAGATCAAGCACTGCAGACCCATAGAATGTAGGGTGAGGTGAACCCTATATTGTCTTATTGGTGCTGGAGACGCACCCCGTAAGGCCAGGTGGCACCATTTCAATTAATCTGAAGGCACTATAGGTCCAGGTGGCACCATTTCAATTAATCTGAAGGCACTATAGGTCCAGGTGGCACCATTTCAATTAATCTGAAGGCACTATAGGCCCAAGTGGCACCATTTCAATTAATCTGAAGGCACTATAGGCCCAAGTGGCACCATTTCAATTAATCTGAAGTCACTATAGGCCCAGGTGGCACCATTTCAATTAACCTTAAGTCATTTCCATAACTTGTGTAATCATATTCTCCGCGGTTTGCTCACCCGACCTTCATTTATAGAATCAGGCTTTTTTGTACCACTAATTTTGAATGTTCAGGCCTAAATGTGACACGTTCTGTTACTTGTGGTGTTGTATGGGAGTAACTCTAACCCTCATAAATTTTATACAAAACCATTAGTCACCACAGAGGTGTTTATGGAGGCAAGCTAAAAACTTACAAAAACAGTAACAATTCAGGAGGAAAGGATCACTGGAGTCTTTGTGAATCTAACTAGCTTAACACTTACAAAAACGGTAACAATTCAGAGGAAAGGAACACTGGAGCTTCATCAGTTATTCTGAATGTAACTATGAAAGTGAGTTATTATGAACCAGCACTAACTACTCCAATGGCCTGGCTCATCATTACTCTCTATCCTCTTCACCAATACCTAATCCATCTAGTATATCACACTGGGGTCAATTATAAAGCTTTTTTTTTTAATTAGTAAATCCAAAACTATCCTTTACTTTCACACAAATGGGGATGAGGTAGTTTTAAGTTTAAGAACATACGATGAAGACAAAAACAAGGTTATTATATTTCCTGTGCTACAAGACACACTTTAAAAATATAAATAAATAAACTCTCCAATAATTGCTACATTCGCTGTCAAAATATAGTGAAATTTGTGAGAGGTGAAAGGTTTCTAGGCAAGATATAATTAACTCGCATCCTTTCATTAGCTATTCACTGATAGTATAGCATAGGCAATCCAGCACTATCTATAAGGACTAAAAAGCATACTAGCTACATCTTCTAAGTAATGAGTTCCTATCCTACTCTTGAATGGGTTTTAATTAAGTCTAGGATGTTTGAAGGCACACCTACCATCCATCACCACAGCACTGCCTCTCATGTTAGGACTGTTTAAAGAAACCTTACATGTGAAAGAGTCTATCAGCTATATATTGTATTATACTTACACAAACACACAATACTGTACTCTTCATATCAAAACTTATTAATGTATTCTTACTAAATGTGAGAAGTTTTTGGTGTATTTTGAAACATAGTTACTTTAATCATATAGCTACCGTTCAATGCATAGTTAGGTTATTCTTCGTGAAAAAAAAAAAAAAAAAAAAAAAAAAAAAAAAAAAAAAAAAAAAATCATGACATGAGAAAAATATATATATAATAAATAAATAATATAGTGACTCAATAGGTATAAAACCTAACCGCATGAAAGCGTAAATAGTTATGTTCTTTTGAGGTTAATCTTCATGGAAAAAAAAATCATGACAAGAAAAAAAAAAATAAATAAATAAATAAATAAATACTAACATGGTGAGTCAATAGGTATAAAACCATTCCTCATGAAAGTGTATTAATATGATATGACTGTGTTCAAATAATGTGTTGTCTTCTGTACCAACATGAACACACTTATTGAAACACTTACAACATTTATCTAACTTCTTACATTTTCGCAAGATTTCTTCACCTACTCACACACTTGTAATGATAATAATAACGTCATTTAAGTCAATATCATTATGGAGTCGTGTCCTATAGGTGGTAGTGACAATCTGGGATCTTGCGGGATTTTTTTAATGTTTTTTGTTGTCCCTTAGCCAATACCCTTTCAATGTAAATAAAAAAAAAATAAATAAATAAAAAAAAAAATAAAAATAATAATAATAATGATAATAATGAATAAATAAAAATTAGCCTAGAGTAATGAGTATTGGGGATAACCTTATCCTACAGGAAGCCTCACACTCGCATACAAGACCCAAGTGTCAACACACCTCTAATGTTAACTGTACCTCCAACCCTTGCTTCTATATTAGAGTCGTTGACCATCGTGTGAGTGTGTTCCGATGCTCAACAACTAGTTCCATCAAAAACCATAGATAATTGTAAATACCAATTAAATATATATTTCTGAGAAACAGGTTTTTGATCAACTAATGAATTTACTGTGTGGTAGGAGCTTCTATGAAATTTATATGAATATAATTCTATTAAATTGTTCCCATATGTTAGAGATAGGAAGTGTAGTTGCAGCCTATTGTTACTATAAATAAAGTTAGCTCCATCTCACGATATAGCACCATTAGTGGTATAGAAAAGAATAGAATAGAATACTATCTTCCTCTAACTTCATTCTTTATCATAAAATTTTGATGTCCTCATTTCCTACAAGGTACAAAATATTTCTTTATAAATACTTCCTATGTATATATAAAAAAAAAAGTTGCAGTAGTTTGTATTCCAGCAGATACCTTAATTATACACCAAGAGGTTTCTGGTCTGTTATGCTTATATATTATTATGAAATGTTGAAATATGGAGGCGAAACAGTGGTAGAATGGAGAGAGAGAGAGAGAGAGAGAGAGAGAGAGAGAGAGAGAGAGAGAGAGAGAGAGAGAGAGAGAGAGAGAGAGAGAGAGAGTATACCACATACAACACACAATACAAGGGGTGAATTAATAAATAAACAAGTACAGTTATTCCATTAGTTACTTACTGATCAAAAAATTCTTCTAACACATCTTCATCGATTGGAGTTGAACAGCAATACTTGTTGTCTCCAAAACCACAACAGAAAATTTTATCCGAAGCATCCCCATCTTCAGGACACTGGAAGATCTGTGTCAAACCCCAAGTGTTTTCCCTTTCACAACGGAGACTTGAACCTGGAACAGAAAACAAACACACATTGTCGACAAATGGAACAGTCTCGCTGAAAATATAGTAAAAAGTATCACACTTAATATGTTTCAAAACAGATATGACCAGTTTAAGACTGTTAGAAAACTGAGAAGAGCCACTGGCACTGGCACTGGCACCCCTTATGAGCTTTGACTCTCTTGTCTCTTTACTATAACTATGGTAAGCAATCACTATGGTAAGCTGTGAATTCTGGTATTTCCATTGATTGGAATTGTAATTCTTGCACCTTCACTGATGAACCAACCTCCTCTCCATTTAAAGGTTTTACATTGAAGTAGGTTTTAAAGATTTAATTCCATATCTATATGTTACGTTTTTTGTTGCAAAATCGGTGCTTTTGCAAAATTCCCGGTCATTTTGCAAATATACCAAAATCGTGGTATGTTTGCAAAATCACCTTAATTGTCTGGTTACTTTGCAAATAAATACACAAAAAGGATATTTTGCAAAAATGTCTGGTTATTTTGCAAAAAAAACATGATAACCGGGTGTTTTGCAAAGTCCCCCATAATTTAGTATGTCAGTTTGCAAAATAACAAAATATATAACCACAGCAATTGGCTGGTGTAGCTGGTTAGGTGTAGGTGTTATAGGTTAGGCTAGGTTAGGTCAGGGGCGGGCAACCTCCGGCCTGGGGGCCAGACCCGGCCTGCGAAGGCCTAGCGTCCGGCCCGCCACCCTGTTCGACAGTAACATTGCAATTCCTAACACTCCATTTTCAGTGTAATTAAGAGAAGATGGTTTGAGTGTGACAGTTGTTGGGTTACAAAGCGGATCGGCCTTGACTTCCGGATTTTTTTATGGATGGTTTCACTTCTATAAATAAGTCTGACGGCAAGAACACCTAAACAATATTATAAAGGAAATCCTGACAGACAGACAGACATCATAGTTATTATTGTCTTACAAGATGCGTGACAGAAATGAAAGTTGAATGCCACAAGGTCATATCCGCCACACCTCACCTCTATATTTCACCTCGAAAAAATAATTTCACCGTCTGAAACTTAATACATCTAGCCATTCACCGGCTTTAGTGATTAATAATGACCTCTAATGACATTATAATGACCCAAACTAGGGGTAAAGATATACTCACAAATCACAATTCTTGAGAATAATGCTCCAATTAATGTGTATATTTTTAATTCACCTTTATTTATCGTTCTTACCTGAGGCAGCGAGGCAGAGTAACAAGCCTGCCCTTATAAACATTCTATGCACAGTTTCCATGATGTTAACACGGTATTTTAACACTAAATAACCACGTTTGACAATCAACACCACTCGTAGCCTTCCTGTTCTTCTCGAGACTTTATACTTGCTATCACTTCTCGATTTTATTTAATCTTCCTTTGTTGTCTATTATATTCCAGGACTCAGAAAGACTGTGTTAATATGGCTGCTTCCTCTGTGAGAATGTGTGTGTGTGTGTGTGTGGAAGAGCTTTAATATGTAGGTAATTCCCGTAAAATGACGTCAGTGGAGCGGTGAGTCAGGGATTTTTTTTATAACGCCACCATTAATACTGTCTTCCTGTTACTCCTGTGTCCTTATAAGACTTATTAATGTTCTCTCTACTATATAATGTCAATAAATCATGACAAAATGTAATATAATCTTTCAATAGTAGTGGTGGTGTCATTTTAATAAAGGTTGGTTGCCGCTACGAAACGTACATCTTTTCATTGATATTTTTTTTACTTATTTTACTGTTATTTCATTTCATGCTTCCATCTTGTTAGTTATTTTCATGTCCTTGTTAATTTTGCACCCATACTCATATAATATAACCTACAAAGGCTCAGTACTCACCTCCTAGAGCATTCTGGTGAAGATGTAAAATAATACCGTATTTTCTCTTATAGATTATTTTTATATAGTCACTTAACAGCCTCGTACAACTTATAATTATACCTTAATGATGCAGTGTAATGGCGGTAATTGTATATAAATTAACCTGTCTTTCAATCATCATCATCTACTTGTATATCTCATTACAGCCACCCATTGACCCATTCCAACCCCTAATTAATGGGTAAGATATATATATTTACCTTAATGAAGTAGTGTAATGGCGTTATGATGTATATTTATCCTTCTGTCTCAGTATTGTTGTTGTGTCATGGCCGATGTAAACAAGAAAACAGTCCCGCCTTTCAAGACGGGAAACCAGGACTGTTCCTTATATTTTATTATACCTGATTGTTTAAGGAAATCTAATGAATAATATATTAATAATAAATGATGAATAATGTTAATGGTTTAGAAAAATGAAAAAAGTAGTATTCGATGACGTATATATAAAACGAAAATCTGAAATTTTATTATACATCGTGAAGCAGTTATATATACTCTAAAGAATAGATTATGATACCTAACGAGATTCTACATAACTATTTTTTATATTGAAGTCACATTAACCGCATGAAAAAAATAAATAGAAAATATACCAATCAAAATAGCAAAAATAGAAACGAAACATTAATAGTCTAGTTAACCCAATGTAAACGATAGAATTAGATATAAAGAGTTATTCAGACACACAATTAATGATAATAAAACCGTACAAGCTGAAAAAACTACGAAAATAACGAAAAATTAGAAAAAGCATTATCCCTATATCTCAATTAATATAAACCTTAGAATAATATTAATTATACAAAATAAAAACAAAAAAATAACAAATTCAATGAACCCAACGCTATGCGAAAGTATGGTAAAGTTTTGCTGAAAATTGCAAAAAATACATTAACATTACAATATATAAACAAACATCAAAATAAACCTAGTTACTTAATAACGCAAGTAATTAATAATTGTAAAACATACTAGATTTTTTATTTTACCTTGCCTGTTAATTATAAGGCTGAGGATAAAGAGGTAAGGCTAGGAATTACTAAAATATTTTGGTACTTACACCGGCCTCTCAGATGTCAGTGGTCCGGCAGAGTCTATGACACAAGGCTAAACAATGATATATATTTCAAAACATAGAATAGATTACCTAATCAGCTTCGACATAACTATTTGTCATATTCAAGTTACATTAATTTCATAAAAAGATATTTATTTACACTACAAAATATAGAAAAATGTAAATAAACAACAATAGTGACATTAAACCACTATAAACCATTGAATAATATGTAAAAACATATGTAAGCACAATAAAAACCATAAACAAACCAAAAAAAAATCAAAACTGAAAAAAAACGACAAAAATACCAATATTTTCACATACCCAATACACCATAATTAAACATAAACAAACCTTACAGCACCCTAAATTAAGATATATTAATATTAAACAAACCGTAAACAATCCATAGAACAAAAAAAATATACAAAGTAAGTCCAAAATTCTATAGAGGGAAGGCCGTTGCAAAGGCACCACCGACCACCAACTAAACAGTAAACAGGTCACAAGAAGAAGAAGATGAAGAGGAAAACTGTCCTCCACCTCCTCCACACTACACTTGCCTGTACACTCTGTAGGTACAAAGGCTCAGTACTCACCTCCACCTCATCCACACTACACAGACAACTACACTTGTCTGTGCACTCTGCAGGTACAAAGGCTCAGTACTCACCTCCACACTACGCAGACAACTACACTTGTCTGTACACTCTGCAGGTACAAAGGCTCAGTACTCACCTCCACCTCCTCCACACTACACAGACAACTACACTTGCCTGTACACTCTGCAGGTACAAAGGCTCAGTACTCACCTCCACACCTGCCTCCTACCACATCGGGAACCTGACTGGAGACAGATCACTTTAGAAAGGCAGCCCATGTTTATCAATATGATGTTCCCCTGTTACCAGAGATTGTATGTTCCAATGAAAACAAAATCATACAAATATCTTATATTCACTAAGAAACATTTATACATATTCCTTTCCACTGTTATTGCTCACAGAATCTTTTTGTATAAAGTACATGTAATGCAATAAATCACCGCCTTAATTACATCTGCAGATATATTACAGTATTATACAAGATTTCAAACACACAAAATATATCTCACTCCCAGTGACAATCACCACTGACATCATGGAGCTTGGACTCGTTGTCATTGAAATTAGGGAAAAAGAAAGTAGTTTTGTTGTTGGCTGTATCTGGCGGGGGTATGTGACCCATACGTGTTAGCTGTGCATGTCAGCTGTGTCACCTGAACACAGTGGTGCTTGGTGCTCAGTGCATGGTGACAGGAGTCCAATGATAGAGTACCAAGGCACACTTCTGTCATGGTGGGAGTTTGCAATGCACCAATCTATATAGGAAGATGATATGCTGTAAAATTTTTACAAATCAAATAAAAATGAAACAAAAACATTGAAAAATAAATACATGAGTAGAATAACTGAAATATTTAAATGAAGTGATCAATTTATGGGTTAAATGAGATAAGTGTCTGTATGTGTGTATGCCTTGGTGTCTGTGTGTGTGTGCCTTGATGTCTGTATGTGTGTATGCCTTGGTGTGTGTGTGTGTGTGCCTTGCTTTGGATCAACTCCTTTAGGGGGATAACAGCCTGGTATATAGATAAATAGATGGATACATCAATATAAGAATCTATTAATGTTACTACTATCTGCAGGCATCCTGGAGTACTTCAAATTCCATGGTAAAAGTTGTTTAATTCAACACTTTTCATTGGTATTTGTAATATCAGTTGAATATCAATTGGCTAAATAGCATTAACATTACAAAACGGATTTTATACAAGTTATTAATAGGCATGAACCTACAAACTATTGATAAAGTGTTCCCTTTTATCCCACAACTTATTAATGGAGTAAGTGAGTGTGGGCGTGTGGGCGTCCTTACACTACCTTGCCTCTTCAAACCACTCACATCCTTCAACACACAACACAATATATTACTTGTTGTTTTGTTATAGTTTCTCAAAGATTAAAGAAATAGGTGACCTGACCCCCATGCCAACAACAGCAGCCAATCACAGAATATATATAGATAAAAAACTTGACCAAAGTGTCCAATACAATATTTTTACATAAATCAAATTATAGCATCAAGTATAAAAGACCAAGAACGGGATGTTGACCCAAAGATTGAAAAGGATCTAAAACTGTTTTCATATAACAGGAAAATGTTTTAACATTTAATGATCAGGTTCTGCTCAACATTTAACATCATAGGCTATTGTCTATATTTATATATTAGTGTGCATGTGCATGCGTGGTGTATGTGTGCATGTAGAAGTAGAAGTAGTAGTAGTAGTAATAGTAGTAATAGTAGTAGAAGCAGTAGTAGTAGTAGTATTTAGTAGTAGTAGTATTTAGTAGTAGTAGTAGTAGTAGTAGTAGTAGTAGTAGTAGTAGTAGTAGTAGTAGTAGTAGTAGTAGTAGTAGTAGTAGTAATAATAATAATAATAATAATAATAATAATAACAGTAATAATAATAATAATAATGATGATAAACGGTATATTTGAAATATGTGTGTGTGTGGGTGTGTGGGTGTGCGCGCGCGCGCGTTTCTCTATGTATAAATGTATATCTGAATATACACACAAAATAAATAAGTTACATAAAATTTGAGGATTTTAAAAATCATTCAGTCACAAAATTACACAAGCTGTACAATATTTATTATCTTGTGACACACCACAATGGGAATGAAAACTTAAGAGTAATTTTGGTAAATACATGAATTACTTCCATGGAAACTTAAACACTAAAGGAAGACACAAGGGTTTGCGTATTACCAGAGCAATCAAAAAATCACAGTTTTAAGTCTTTCTTTATCATTAATGGTTAACAAATTTGCATCCACCACTGGATTGCTTTCTGCTTCAGCTTGAGCTCACCCTCGAGGCCAGTGGTGGCAGATGGGTACTGTAAGGAGGCTCGGGATACCAAATAAAGCTTTCTCATAGATTGTCACTGAATGTGCTAACTGCTACGATGTCAACTAATATCAGGCTAATTTCTTTACCTGAGATCAGGAGAGGCCAGCACCCAGTCAGTATGACGCACACTCCACCTGCCTTGTAATGTGCTACACTTACCACCTCCACTAAGGCACAAGTGAGAAGGAATACTGTCCTCAATACAACACCAGTACACTAGACAGGACACCTTACAGGCTCCAAAGCACTGCCATTCAACTTCTTTGGTATTTAGTAGATGAATTCCTTCCTTGAGACTATTAGGAGTCATCCTTCTTAACAGGAAATTTGGATACACTACACTGACACAACGCTCTTGATTGTTATAACTTTTAACGATGGTAAAACATCTTTTAAACAAGTACATCTCGGTGCAAGCAAATATTACCTTGTCAATGGATCATTTGTACTTGGTCATTGTATATATAAAAAAAAATAATAATAATAATAATAAAAAATAAAATAAAAAGAAGAAGAAGACTACTATCTGGAAACAACAGATGCAGTTCATGACTGTATGTATTGTGGTAGAATAATAATATCCTGGTCTATATAAGCTCTTTGTGGAGGCTTAAATTTTTCATTGGTTCATGAATCACTAAACATAATTTTTAGATGGTAAAAAGCTACATTTAAAAGAACAATATTCAGCCATTAAGTAAGAGTTGTGTTGTCTCCCTTGAGAAGAGTATTATGGTGGTGGTGATGAAGGTGGTGGTGGTGAAGGTGGTGAAGGTGATGAAGGTGGTGGTGGTGAAGGTGGTGAGGGTGGTAAAGGTGGTTGAAGGTGCCCACAGTCATGATCATGATGATGACAGGTTGCATAGAAGTGTGTAGCTCGGTAAGTTGACATTTGCTGCAAAAGGCTGACCCATGTCATCGTGATATTTGATTTTCAAAATGATGAGCATCAGAAAAGTAAGCCATTACAAGCCAACACTATTTTGTATGGCAAGCAGCCTGCATGTATACACTTGAGCTGTTTTAAAACAATCCATTATGTTCAGAGTTTGTGGTGAGTGAATGTGGCAGCAAATATGGATAAAGATTTGTTAAAACACTTTGCATTTTCAGTATTAATTAAGGAGCACAACCTCTTCAACATTTACATTCTATCTATCTATCCATACACTAGACTCGTCTACCCATTTGCCTTTTGTGATCTATAGGAATTACTGTGATGGTATTCTTGCAGCCACATCACAGATAATCTATTTAATTCCATTGTTTTTAATATGCAACCAAGAATGAAAAGGTTCATTCAAAAGTAATCCAAACTCTGATATCAGATCTATGTTCATCAGGCCCTAGAACTCTTATATAACAATTTTCATGAGAACCTTCGATTTCAAAATTTTCACGATTTTGGATTTTGGATTTTAATTTTTTTACTATGAAGTCAAATACTATGAAGTTTACATAAAACTTTTATATAAGAAAATGCCACATTTGTTTTACATAAAATGAATATTTCTCCAAGGTCATGGGAGTGAAGGTGCCGTGAGTCACGATTGAACTCACAACATTTAGGACACAAGCCAAGCCCTGTAGCACAAGAGCCACTCGGCTAACATGTATTAGCAGGAACATCTGTAAAGCTGCCTAGCTTAGGTCATGTAAGGTAGGTTCTCAGTCCTTGCTAAAGTGAATGATAACCAACCAATGATAGGCAAGAGGTGAAAAGCTATACTATTTGTCACATTTTCAGGTTTTACCAGAGAGTTTATCACTAAAAATCCTTAGAGGACATGTCACAGACAGTAAAAAATCCAGGACTGAATTCAAGGTTTAGTTGAGGTATGGCATGATGTCACTGTCCTATCTGTTCACACAAGTTGAACAAGGTTCCAGATTGTAAATACATTGACTACAACACCCTTTGATGTGCTCAGGTTGAGTTAAGCAAATTTCATCTAGACCTATATTTTGCTTTTTTGATCTTAAAGATGGCTGATAAAAATGCTTAAGAATGAAGGAAGGTAGGATATGATTAGTGTGCAGGAGGGGTCAAAGTTAAGATTAGAGGCAAGGCAACAAATGGTAGAAGAGGCACACTGTCACACTTACAAGTTTATGTTCTCAAAAGTACACCAATTAAATGGTTTGAGTCTGCTAAAACACTCTGATTGGAAAATTTGGAGCTAATGTTTTTGTTGTTAAGTTGATGTTGAGTGCACTTAGTTACTTCTTAAGGTGGTAATGATACAAAGCCACTAGAAATATTTGAGCATATGTATATCTATTTGATGAACAAAAGTAATCTATGAACTCATGAAAAGCATAACACTTTTGTAAGTTGTGAATCCTTAATGGCTGAATGTTGAAAGGCTTTGGTTTTGATGTAGAAATTACAGTCAAACAATATTGTTCAGACCACTGATATACATCCTTGACACACTTCAAGTCAAACATTACAGGTATATATACACTTAAATACACTTTATCCAGACTAAGTGGAAGGGGAGTGTAAAGTGTATTTATCTCGTTGTATTATACAGGAATAAAATCATGTTCATGTTGTCCTGTGTTCATATTTACTTTGATGCAGCTCAATTTTAAAACCAGGAACATTCTTTGCCTGCACTGCACACCCTCCACAATGTTAATATCAATGCTGGGAAAAGTAGATTTATTCAAAACTACTTCAAAATGTCATCATTAAGTTTGCATTTATAACTATTTAATTCCACATCATCTTTTCTGTGTTTCCCAGTCAAAAATTACTACTAAGCATCCTAATAAGTCTCTCCTTTCCTCTGATGTTAGCACCTTTCATTTATCCAATGTCTCCTTGCATATAAAATTAATATATGTATATAGATATAGATATATTACTCTTCTCAAATAAAAATATAAGTCTGGGCAAACATTAAACATTTCTACTTGCCGTCGTGCATATTACTCCCTGTTTCATAAGCTTCCAGATGGCACCCACAGTGTCTTGGACTGTTCCTGGTCCACACAAGCCTTCACCTGTGTGCTTGTGTAGGGCAAGTTGACGGCAGCTGCAGTCACCGCTGTCACAAAAACATCAGATGAGTGACATAATAAAATTAATTGAGTAAGTCCACATAGAATATCATGGAAATGAGTGAAACAGCAATGAGTGAAACAGCAGACTAATTTAGCATTTACCTGAGATTACGTGTTTGTATTCCTGTTCCATCTTTGCAGCGAGTTCAAACATCTCCTTGGCTTCCTTTTGTGATATTCGTTCTGCTGGTGGGTGATGTGACTCGCACACTTCACGAATCTGTTTATGATGGCGGAACTTGAGCAAAAGTACAATTGGGTAGATGTTGTGACGATGCAGCCGCTCCACAGAGGCTAAACTAATATCCAGGATGCCATGGCAGCTCTGGGGGAAAACAACCAAGAAAAACTATTAATATCAACATATAATTCAGTTCATAACTTAATAAAAACAGTGTAATCAAAATAGTGGCAGATTTGGAGAAATTGTGTCAGTTATTGGAAGTATTTGGATGAGTGTGTAGGTGAAATTTGAGAATGAATGAGAATAAGAGTAAAGTAATGAAATGCACAAGAGTTGGATGGTGATAGAATGATGAATGTTGCATTGAATGGTCAATTACTTAGATAGATATACTTAAATTTAGTGCTAGAATGCTGAACTCACTCTAAAAAAAATAATTGTACACTTTCATGTATCCTCTGAGTGAACACTACTGCTTATCTTGGACAGGGCAAGAAATGGGATGATGATGACGAAGATAATGATAATGATGATTATTGATTGATGCTGTGATAAAACCTTTACTTGTGAATCTCCTCTCACCTTGTCACAGATTTCCTTCACTTGGCTAACAGTTGTTGCCTCAAAGTGTGAGCCTCGCCGCCTGTAATCAACAATCATGTTTTTCTGGACACCTTCTTCCAATTCAGATGCTGAGAGTCTGCTCACCTCCGGAACACATCTGGTAAAGTTGTGAGGGTAGTCGTGGCAGAGTTTGTCACAGACCAGTTCCCACAGCGGACCCACAATCACCAGTGGTCGACGCATCAAGTCTAAAAACACAACACAACACTATTTAATACAGACTCTTGAGAAAAGTTGTCACTGTGATAAAGGAACATTAATATGAGGATGTTCTATTTTCAAGTAATATTAATGCAGTCATATCACAAATGGTGTAGTTAATATACATGACATGTGATGTAAATCATAGGCAACATCTTGCTTCAAGTATCTAAGGATTATAATAAATAGTACTTTAAGTTAGCAACAATCAATGCAAAGAAATTGAATAAATGAATAAAAATAGAACATAACATAACATAATACTGTTACTTTCAGCTAATGAGAATGTATCTGGCAGCCAAAGCAACAACTTACAGTCCAGTCTTTCCACCCGAATGTATGAGTTTGGGCAGAGTTCATCATGCAATGGAGTAGTTTCTGTATAGGAGTTCAAGGAGGCATCAGAGAAGCTTGCAAGTTCCTTGGAATCTCTGGAGGATGAGCGGGAATGTTTCTTCCTTTTGAAGAAGGATCGGCGGGCCGAGGTGAATCCTCGACGGGAAGAATCCATCTGCAGGTCACCAATGCTTCGCTGGAGACGCATATCCACCTCCACCCTGAGATGATGATTACCAGGAAAAAATTATAGACTTCATAAGAAGGTAAAAAAAATAGTAAACATGATTTAACAAAAAATTACAACAAATTAAAAAATAGAACCCTTAAGGTTGGTATTGTGTGGACTCACTTATCTTTGCTTGGCACAGTGCCCCACTGTCGCTTGTGTCCATCTTCGTCCACCACCCAGGCCCGCCACAGCCCCGGCACATTGTTGAACATTGTGTTGTCCACGTACAGGATGTCTTCCTTGCGGAATCTCAGGTCTGATGGCTCCCCAGCGTCACCAAGACGGTCAAATTTTGCTCTGATGTAAAAGCTGTCACCCGGCTGGTCCTGAATTTCCTCGTATCCTGAAAAGTATGAAGGGTTCAGTTAGGAAAAGTTCCCATTCATATAAACTTAATGGATAAAACTTGAATGTTATTAGTGCAAGAGTAATAAGAGGATTAAATTACAAATTGGATAGTTTACTGTAATAGCACAAACATTATTGAGAAGTGGGAAGATAATGGGAGAAGCAGGAAGGTAGAAGAATAAATGAAACTAGTTTACCAGTAAGTCAGAGACAGGCAGGAGAATATTTGGAGTGTTAACTGTAACATTAAAATAAAGTGAAGCTATTATTGATATAAATGTTTGTTAATGTAATCACCTTTACTGGTCTCGATTAAAACTTGCATACTGATGTTATGCATGTATGTCAAACTTAAATAACAGTGATGGCATTAATACTTGTTGTGGAAGTCTCTTTGTACCTTCCAACTATGTAGTTTTGCGCATTATTTTTGTCTCTTAGCCAATATCCTTATGATGTAAAAAAAAAATAATAATAATAAATAAATAGATTAAAAAAAAAAAAAAAATAAATAAATAAATAAATAAATAAATAAATAAATAATAATAATAATAACCTGAACCACTCACTTTGATAATTGTATTGGACCAACATTGTTACATTATCTGCAGGCTTTGCAAGTTCAAAGGCAGCCTGTTCTGCCGTGGCATGACGCAGATCCACTCCATTGTACTCCAGGATGTGATCACCGGGACGCAGGCCGGCGCGGGCTGCTGGAGAGTCTGCTGGGACAGCATGGATGAAGATTCCCAATGCATTCCCACCCACCATCTGGATGCCAAGATTGTGTGACTTGTTTAGTTCTAAGTAGACAAGGCGAGGCTCCCCACTGATATTGCTGCCGCTGCCGCTGCTGCTAACACCACCACCACCACCACCACCACCACCACCACCACCACTACTGCTGCCACCTGCTGTCACTGAACTGCTACCCACGCCGCTGCTACTGCTGCCTCCACCACAATTGTTGTCACTCTGCCTGCAATGAAAGACGCTTCAGTATCCAAGGAGGGAAAAGAACATGAGGTAATATTTCGGTGTAAGCATATTATGTTTAACAGCGTGTGCTTGACTTAGTGTGATATATAAGGTACCAGCTAATTTCATACTATCCTGTCTGTATATAGTTTTTTTCTAACTTATAATCAAACATATGGATGCACTTTGCTCACTCACTCTGCCTTTAAGCCATTATCATCTTGTATTATTACTCCAAGCTTTAGATGCAAACTTGTCTGAGAGAGAAAGGTAATCTGCCTAATGATTTAATCCCAAAAGTGTTTACCTAGAAAACGTTTCCTGCCTCTTCAAGGTATTCATAACGTGTGCAATCTCCGGGCGGGTGAGGGTGGAACGGGCGGATGGAGGCAGTGAGTGATCCAGGGTGTCTCTTAGGTCGAGTGGTCCCCTCAGAGTGGATGTAGTGGAAGGGGGAAGGTCATCATCATCCACTAGGTGTTGTAAGTCCAAGGGTGAAGGTTTGGGTGAGTTCCGAGGGGTTGGTGTGCCCACCCAAGACCCTTCCACACTGCCCTCACTGCTGCTTCCCTCCCAGCAACAGTCTGTTTCATGGTATTCTACAACAAAAGGGAAAAAACACCTTCATTTGAACACATGTCATAATCATTGTCTGTCTTTTTTCATGATCAGTAACAGAAAAAAAAAAAAAAAAAAAAAAAAAAAAAAAAAAAAAAAAAAAATTATATATATATATATATATATATATATATATATATATATATATATATATATGAATCTTTTTTTTTTTGGTATAATCTATGTTCAGAAATGGAAAGGAACACTGTATAAGAATATTTAATTGAGGTGTAAGATAAGCAGACCAATTAGATGGATGTGAAGCCTCTACTACCACTAATGTTTGGTGACTTACTCTCGGGGTTGTACTGGACCAGCATGGTGACAGAAGTGCCACACTGGGACAGAACCATTGACGCAGATTGTTTGGTGGCAGACCTCAAGTTGATGCCACACACCTCCAATAACTGATCCCCAACACAAAGGCCAACCTGCAGAAGGGAAAATATCAAAGATTTTATTATTATTATTATTATTACTATTATTATTTAGTCCAATGGCCACGTTGAACCACTGAAATTTATTTGGAAGTCTTTACTAACATGTGAGAGCTGATAAATACACTTGAGTGAATAGGAACTGAACCAATTGTTAATTACTTATTTATACAGCTGTGTACATCATCTCAAAGATAAGATAGTGAAGGAGGGGGAAGACTTTTTTTTTATTAATTAAAAGGGTACTGGCTATGGGACAACAAAAATACGTTAAAAAAAATTCCCGCTTGTCGCCAGACCCTGCAAAGAGGACAGTAGGATAAATAAAAGCAAGGGTTGGAGGTCCAGTTAACATAGTGCGGATGCCTCACCTGAGACGCCAAGGAGTTGATGGTGACAGATGATACATAAACACCACCACTTTCAAGGCAGCGTATCTGTATTCCCAACTGCTGGGAAGATTTTTCAATGTATATGTTTCTCAGATCCCCCGGGCTGGGTCTGGGGAAACATTGCTACCGTTACAAAGTATGAACAAGAAATACAGAACAACTTGATGCAGAATATTAGGCTTTGGTTTGATGTTATACTATTGTTAGCTGATGCCTTACTAAATCCATAATGTGATGTAAGATTTGTTAGTTATATATGAAATACAATATAACTTCAGCTTCATCTGTTGCTATTGATATAAAACATTAGATCAAATTCTGGTGCTTCCTAACCTAACCTCAGAACAATATCAAGACAAGATGCACATATACAACAAATATGATTTTTTTACACTAAACTGATTTAAAATAAAATTCTAAGTAACAAAGTTGATATAAATCATGTCAGGCAATACCATGAATAAAATGTGAGACACTCATTCTAAAGACTAAATAGAACAAGCATAACAATTACTATAAAAACCATGCGCTTACTTTCTATAATCCTGGTAGTGTGGACTGTGTACAGAGTGGCTGATCTGAGTGATGTGTGGTAAGCCCTTGCTGAGGCTGCTACTGTTGCCGCCGCCGCCTACCATCTCCACAGAGTAACTTAAAGGCATTGGGGAGCCTCTCTCTGAGTTCCTCTCGATGCTACTCCCTTTTCCTCCACTACTTTTACTTGCCACACTTGCATTACTTGGTATTCTGAGGAGGAATTAAGTAAAACTATATATTCTTTAGGGATAATGATCTACAGTTATGTTCAACTATATATCTTTTCTTATCTTGCACCATATCCCTTCCAAAACTTCCCTATAATCCTTTCCTTCCGCTTTCATATGTTTTAGTCACATTTTTTCCTACTGAGCATTAAATCAATACAATATTCCACACTTTATCAGTGCTAAATATATCCTGTAGAGGTCAAATAATTCTCACCTAATTCTTTCATCTTCCTTGCGAGGCATTGTTCCTATAACCGAGCGCTGTGAGTTGTGGTAAGGCGGAGGACAAGAATGATGAGGCAGAGGCGGAGGTTCCTCTGACCCCACACGGTAAGGATGGCGGTGAATTGTGCGCGGTTTGTGGTGTCCTGAGAACTCAAAGGAGGGTGAAGGGGAGTGGTAGAAGGTTCCACTTCCGGCTGTTCCAATGATGCCAATGGGAGTTGGGGACGAGGTTGGTCGATTGTCATAGTAAATTCTGTCTCTGAGGTCACGGTCTGGTCCCGGTGTGGGTAAAATACTGTCTCCACTCCTGGACGAAGAAAGGAGGTTTGAGTGGCCAAGGGAATGCATGGGAGGTGAAGAGTAACGTGTAGAGACAGCACTCACCGAGGAACTGATGGTGTTGTGTGGGTATGTGTGTGTGTGCGTGAGGGAAAAATGTGGAACTGGAGTATACTGAGGAAAAGTTGGTGGTGATTGCAGAGTAGTAATGGGTGGAGAGTACAGAGTGGCATGTGGATGTGGAACTCTAGAGTGTGTTGGAGTGCAGTCTCCCCCGTGGTGGAGAGAGGTGGGTCGCGTTCCGTAACAAGGAGGCAGACTAATGGACTGTGGAGGGTTTTGATCCACAGGACTCATGTTAGATTCACTGTCCCGCTGTGGATACTTAATGATATTCCTTCTCACATAAT
This sequence comes from Cancer borealis, assembly GCA_036785275.1. NCBI lineage: Eukaryota > Metazoa > Arthropoda > Malacostraca > Decapoda > Cancridae > Cancer > Cancer borealis. The sequence continues at coordinate 24,966 of JAXIVD010000672.1, read as the reverse complement.
ATTCAAGTTCTGCTTTTCCAACATTTCCAGATCTGACGGAGAAGTCTATAGAGGAGTTGTCAGAGGGTGTGAGAGAGCTCAGCCGGTCTCCTCTTTCTGATTCCTCATTTTTTCTATCCACTGAGGAGGTGTACACTTCCTGGTTTGGGTAAGCACTGTTACTTGACTGTGTATTAGTGAACACCTGTGCACCACTACTGTGAGAACAAGACTTAATATCACCACTGTCTATACCTTTGTACAGGCTAAACTGAGGGCTGCGAGGGCTGGTGGTAGGAGGTCTGGAGCTCGTCATTCCCCGTGTGTTCAAGTGGGGCTCGTGGTGGTAAGATTCATAGGGTTTTGAGTCATGTCTATAAGGTGATGAATTGAAGGAAGGTAAAAACCCTGATATTGGAGGCCGTTCCTTCTTATGGTGAGTGTATACAACTGTTCCTGTGTCTGCATCCCAGCTGCTGCTAACTCCACCCTTATATTTAGGCCAAGTACCACCTGATTTTTCTTTTTCCCGTTTCTTGGATCGCTTTGTGGTGCTGGTTCCACCGTTACTGCCACTCTTGTGGTGGTACAGGTTGTTCACGGAGTCCAGCTGGGCAAGTGCAGTCTCAGTCTCATGGTCAAGCACTGGAGAGACAAATTTTTTCTTCTCCTCCTTGTCTCGGCTGCCACTGCGGCCGTCCACTCTCTCACGGCTGTGTCTTCTAGGCCGCACCATGTTCTTAATGAGGTCAAACGGGCCAATGGCTGACCCCTTCTCTCCTGTGGCTTTGGTCACGTTATAAACCTTCTCATTGCTTCCATATTTCTTGCTGCTGTTGTCCTCACTGTGGATGGCACCAGACCCAGGCACAAGCTTCTTCATCAACTCTCGACTTCCTGACTGGCCAGGACTCACTCCAGAGTCTTTGGAGGGTGAGGTGGGTGACGAATACTGCCTTGAAGGTGATGTTGATTTATCATCTTCAGTGATGTTGTGGCCACTTGAAGAGGAGCTAAGAGGTGCTGAAAGAGTGGAGGAGCCATGAGACTTGAATGTGGTGAGCTGAACCACCTCCCCACCTGAGTCCAAAAGACCCTGGGCTTCTTCACAGCTGCTCAGGTTCTCGACAGGCTTACCATTGATCTACGGAGACGAGGGTTCACTAGTTAGGTTTACGGCACATATATATAATAAACATATCACCATATATTGTACATAGCCATATGCACACAATCCAATAATGCAAAGCAACGTTTCAGAATGCAAGAAAGCTGCCCAACACACATGACAAAAGTGATCATCACATACATTCAACACTCGATCCCCGACGGCCAGACTTCCTTCTCTTGCTGCAGGACTACCAGGCAGGATGTTTGCAATGTAGACTCCTGTGTGAAGCATCAAGCCGTGATGGGAAGCACGAGGGCAGTGGAGGTGAGCTGTGTGTAAGCTGCGGCCTCCGTTACGTCTCCGCTTTACTGTCATGTGGATCCAGCCGCCTCCGTTCACCACTGCTGCATAAATACTCTCACAGTCTAGCCCAAGGCAGTCCATGCTGTTGAGCCGCACTATTTGATCATGAACTCTGTGGAGGAGAGATCTATATTATACTTATCTATATATTGTTGTCCCACTAAAGGGTATAGCTAAGGCAAGGCATTCATACACACAATTGTTCTATTATATTAACTGGACCTCCAACCCTTGCTTCTATCTTTCCTACTATCCTCTTTACAGGGTCTGGCGGCAGGCGTGATTTTATTTTTTTACGTATTTTTGTTGTCCCATAGCCAGTACTCTTTTAACGTAAAAAAATAAATATAAATAAATAAATATAAATAAAAAATTCCTTGATACAACCACATAGTCCATCATTGCTCTATCTATCACCCTTCCATTGTATACTTGTGTCTATCCTTCTTCATGAACAGAGCAAGAGAGAGATAGAGAGCCAAGATATAAACTAGAGAATGATGATTACAATGCCTTTCCTATATAAAACTACATAACATTATAATGGTGATAATAGGAGTAAGATATGCAATTATATCAATGTATCTATTTACCGAGCTGTCATCCCCATCAAGGTGGTAGCCATGACAAGGCAAGCCAGGGTTCACGGACACATTACTCTCTCCTCTCCCTCTGTGCTTTGTCCTTTCATAGGAGAGTACATAGAGGAAGGAGTTCCCAGACCCCACGTTCCATCTCTTTTGTCGCCTTTTATGAGTCGCAGAGATTACATGATAATTTATAATACTACCTAAGTCTCTTTTCAATACAGGTTGCCTATCAATAATCCGGTATGAGCAAATAGCTACCTCTGGGTATAGCGCCTTCCAAACATACACATAAACAGTGCCTCCTAAAAACAGTGATGCGCCAACCCAGGAAATTTTAAATTGCGCTCTGAAATTCATGCTGGAAAACTGATGGAACCGGAATATTGATTGCCGGATTATTAATAGTCAACCTGTACCAAATGATGTTACAAGAGCAATGAAAACCACTGCCACCCACCTGAGCTTCCTCTCAAAAGGTCCATCTTTGGTGACACTTGTGACGTACACAGCACCATCACTGCCACCACAGTGAGGGTGATTCCGGCTGCCTGCTATCACAAACCCAACATCGTTCTCAGACACAGCGCTCTGCAACGATAGTAACTTACTGCATCACACTCAATCAATAACAATCAATGCAAGGATGAAAACAATATCATTAATTGGTAATAATTGCTTTTTTATTTATTATATACATTACAATAGTTTTGTTGCATCTACACCATAAATAGTGATTTTTTTTCTATATCATAACTGTTGGCGCCAGTGTATACATTTCTAATACATGAAATAATTAACATAAAATCCACAGAATAGAATAAAATATGCATAAAGTCAATTAAGAATAACAATGAAATCAGCCCTGAGGTTATGAATTCAATCTAAGTTTTCATATCAGCAACAGTAATGACATAATAGTTGTAAGATAGAATAATACTTACAACCGGAATATGTAAAGTTTCTATTTCCCATTCTTGTAAATCATTATCAATGGCCGAGTCTCTGGAGTGGTTGTGCAGCGGCAGTTGTCTCACCACTTTCTCCTGCTCTGCCTCCAGCCTCTCTCTAAGGAAACACACAATCACAATACTAAGTAAAAGAAGAAGAACAGAAAAATAAGTGTATATATAATTCACAAATTGGAAATCTCCCTATTTGTATACTTCATGTGATTTTTTTTCTACTGCCATAATACACAAAGGAGAAGTTGGGAGCTGGAAAGTGTACTCTCTCTAATTTTCCCCCAAACAAGTGGTGTAAGCAAATAGTACCCATATACACTATACTACATATACTATACTACACTATGCCATTCAGAGAAGTGAAGAAAAGGTAGTCTTACTTCAGCTCCTTCAGTTCCTTTGAGGTCTCATTACGCTGTTTTTTCATATCATCAGAATCTCGCAGAGCTTCGGCCAGCTCCGACACCTTTCTGTCTCGCTCTCTTCGCAGCTTGTCACAATGGGCTCGGATGGACTCTCTTTCTTGGACGATTTTATCTCTCTCATTGAAGGCCCAATCACGGCGTCTCTTTGACACCTCTGCCTCCTGTTGTGCCTCTGCACCACACAAATAGAGGAAGGATGCTTTACACACTCACTAATTACTTCTATAGGAACACAAATTATATCTTCATAGAGTTGTAGAAAATAGAGTACCTCTATCTAATGATGTATAAAGTTATGATAAAAACAGATACTCTTATGATACATTTATGAAGTGTTCCTTGAAAATGTCTTATAGGGAAAAGTAAGCATTTCATAATCAAAAACAATTATTGTTTCAACTTTCTGAAATAGATTAGACCAACATTCACAATCATCACACTTCTAACAAAATGAAACATAGCATCACTAACACAGGGAACTAACTATACTTAACACTAACTTCATATTCAAACACAACTTAGTTTTCTATACATTAATGAGACGTTATATATGATCTGAATCTATATCCTTCAGTTAAATTAGTTGTAAAAAATACATCAATACACCATTACACATATGAAAACAAAAATATTAAAAGAGTGAACAAGTCTGAGCTGAGAAGCTGCCCTTAGCTAACTTTGCCAAGCTAAGGGTGGCATGCCCTTAGCTAACGTTGCCAAGCTAAGGGTGGCATGCTCTTAGCTAACCATGTCAATAATAACTACAGGAGCCAAAGGGCACCAAGTACCACCAGGACATGCAATACTTATTATGAAATGGGGAAAAAAATGTTTCCTTGTGAATGAATAATCATTCACACATTGCCTTTCATCAACATGCATTCAAAAGTAACAATAATCTCAAAATGCAAGTCAATCACAAGAAATAAAAGATTTTAATGAATAAATAGGATAAAAATTGTACCACTGTTGTTGTCATTTATTGATGTCAATGTTAGTGGTGCATTCATTCGTCTATTTATCTCTTAGAATCCTTCATTTTGAATATAATGAGGCTTAAATTTTTGTGATTATCATTGCCTTTAGGTATTTCTTAAATATGAAATATGTTAAAACACTGTGATTGTGAAATGAGTGTAAAACAAGTCCTGTAATTACATTTGGATATAACAAAGTTATGAACAGACTGACGGTGGCTCGTTCAGGAACACCAACTTTCTTTAATACTTATCTCTATCTTTCCTTTCTTCATGTACAAACTCTCTCCAAGTGATTCATTTCATATAGTTCATTTCAAAATTTACATCCTATATTACCCTCTCAGATATTATGAATTCTTTATAAGACAATTTTCATAACTGTAGTTTATTTAAAGTTCCTCAAATCTCCATTATTGTGCTTCATCTCACAACTTAAACCTGTGATGCATTTATGCAAGTAAATAATATTTTAATATTTCTAATCTTTTGAAGCCTACATTCACACTTCCAGCAATGTTATATTTCTAACAATCTACTGAAAAATAATATGAAAAATGAAAGAACAATAACTATCAACTATTTACTTTGTATCATCAATCCTTCATCACTTGAGACAAACTCAACAAATCCAATAAAAAAGAACAGGTTACATGCTAAGATTGTCACCAAAACATTGACTAGGTATACTTAATTTTCTTGGATCGTTATCATAGAGGACATACTTCCTGCTGAGTCAAAGGGACATGCAACTAAGACACCAATATACTAAAAAGGGAATGACTCTGAACGCTGTGAGACTATAATTACCTGCTAATCTTTATCCATCAAGTTGATTGCCAGGGAGTGAGAAGTCAAAAAGGGGAAGGGAAACAATAGTGGGACAATAAAGGCACGAGATGGAAGTAAGAGGTTTTGTCATCATTATGGGAAGGAAAGAGAATAATACTAAAATTAACAGTTTAACTGAAAAGTTTCTTTAGAAGCTGATTGGTTGGTGTGGGGTATGATCCTACGTATGTCTTGAAAAAGAAAAAATATTTTAGCATAAGTTTCTCTGTGAGTGCAGAATCAGAGGTTAGTGTGATGAAAAGATTTCTGCAATTACTGGTAACTATACAGAGTATATGGCACAAACATTTGGCAGTGATCAATTAGTGTGCCATTGATACAAGTGGAGTAAGTACTACATATCAAACAACTAAGAGTTATGATGCAATCCTACACTATTACTTCAATCTATAGACTCAACACAATATCTTGGTTTGCAATCCCAATATGACTTGAAAATTATCTATAGGTTAATCATAAGGACTATTACACGGCTAGTATAAATAAAGTTTCTCCATATCTGTTTGAAACTAAAGGGAAAACATTTTTAAAGACAAACCATTTACCACTTTCTTTCATGACGTATTGTTGAAAACTTCTGCTAACTCAAGACAAGAGTTTAAACAAAGATACCTTTCACTTGCAAACATATACTTACACATAAGGAATTATTTTAGCCTTTGTGCTTGTGCAGGACCACACCTACATAGTGGAGTGCAGTATTACCCTTGCATTCTCCTCCTCATGAATGACCGGCTCACAACTCCTCACCTTACATTCAAAACTATTCTCTGTTAAGTGCACACCGGCTAGTGTGTCAATGTGAAAGGAGACATGCACAAATTGTTTCCATTTAGAGAGGTATTTGAACCCTCAAGCCTCTTAATTGTGAACTGAACATACTAGTCACTACTGGCCCACCAATGCCATCTTCCAAAATAAGTGGTGAAAGGTTCTTCTTTTATTCAAACAGAAATGTAGTTGTTTACTTATTTATAACAACCTAGAATGAAAAAAAAAAAAAAAAAAAAAAAAAAAAAAAAAAAAAAAAAGATACAGTCCTAAGGTAATGAAAATTGCCTCCAGATGCTAGACTTGTATACATACCTTGCAGTTCACTCTGTAGCTTCTCAATGGTCTTGCGGAGTCGATCAATCTCCTGGTTGGCTTGATCAAGGTTGTCAAGACGTTCTTTTTGTGCCTTTGTATACATGTCATGTGAGGAAGATCCCACATCAGGCCCACTCTTCATGGTGATGTCTCTGAAATATATAGAAAGTGTGGCTGCATGGAAAAGTATGGACAAGGCAAAATAATGAGTGATAGTGAATGTTTATATAAAGTAATGCAACACTCAAGGTATTTATAATCCTGTACTCACCTCTCCTGCTTGTAATTGTCATAATCTTTGTATGAGCGTTCCCACTCCTTGCTGGTGTCACCGTTAGCACCGTATCTTTCTCTTAGGTCATTGCACTCCTTGATCGCCTTGTCTCGGTCATGAAGAGAAGCAGCAATTTCTCTTTGCAGCATCTCAATTTGAAGTAAAAGTGATTGTCGCTGAAACACAAAATTGAGGAATGTGAGTGTATCTTTGGAGGGAAGTTTCTGAAAATATAAATATTATATATATATATAGACATGAAAAAAGAAGAAGACAGAAGTTACAGGGTGTTTATTCTGGTTCAGCATTGCATACAACCTGCTGGTGATGCACATTCCCTTACATTCTCTTACCTCTTTATTTGTGTTGTTGGTAGTCTGTTCAATGTTTTTAATCTTTTTACTGGCCTGAGAAAGTTCTTCCTGCAGCTTGTCCATCTCTTTGTGCACTGTGTCTCGCTCACTCATCACCAGTGTGTATTCTTGCATTGCTGCATTCCTCTCCTCCTGCAGGAAAGAGTAGGAAGTTTGATCATATTTATTCACACTATTATCAATCAAGTTATAATGGAACAAAATTCACACATATTTTGAAAGCAGATATCTTACTTGTTTTACACACACACACACGCACAGACAAATGACTTACCTGTAATCTTTTGAGATCCTTACTGAGGTGTTGTCTCTGGATTATGTGTGTGTTCATTTCTTTCATCATCTCGTCATTCTTCTCTCGGGACTGTAAGGAATAAGAAATTACCTATTAATAACAATACCAAGCTCAACGAAAAAGGATTCAAATGTGTATGTATATATATACCAATAATAATGCCATGTACATATTCTACAAATTGTACATGCATAATAGGTGAAGGTAGGACAATGTTTGATGGTAGTCCAGCCTGATACAGAAATATGTAACAATCACCATTAATAGTCATTACTCTACATTCTACTAAATTGAGGGAATATACATGCATTTTTAAAGACCAATGATCACATTAATATAGATGTTATGCATTTATCATGGAAGCCTTTAGTCAGCCCAGGTATCTACGTCTTACCTTAAGCAAATCTTCTTGGAGCTTATTTTTTTCTCTGAGTGCCGAGTCCCACTCAGTGATAGCTTTTGTGCACTGTTGTTTGAGGCAATTCTTCTCCCTCACAGCCTCATTACATTCTCGCATCACTTCATCATATTGCTTTTTTAAGCGCGATACTTCTTCCTGTAACACCACACAAAAATAACAATTACCAACAAAAGTCTTTTAAGTATCCATCTAGCAAGGAAAGGGTTTCATATCCTACACCCTCAACCCTTTTTGGTCACACAGGGAATATGAGAACACATATTCTACACCCCATAGGTCCAAAGAAGGTGATAGGTTGAAGGGAAGACTACGAAACAGATGGAGAGATGATATTAAAGTAGTGAGTGATAGAAGAAGGTGAAAGACTTGAACGAGACAGAGGGAATTGAAGCGATGTGGTCAATAAGGGTGACGCACCGCTGATATCTGGCTGGGGTAAATCACTGGGAGACCATTGGGGGCCTGGCTGTGGAAGTCCTGAGGTGGCAGATGTCAAACTATAACAAGTACACTGGAAAAGACTAATGCTTAAATAATGTCACAAATAATCAGGTTTCCAGTTGACAGTTGGAGTTGTGTTCAAGATGAAGGTGGGGTGAGCACGGAGCATCCATGATCTTAAGACTAAGGTGGATGAAAGTAGATATGGAGGCAGCAAATATACAGTTTGCTTCATATCCTGTATGTTATTAAGTAAATAAAAACAAACCACATATACCTGAGTAAGTTCCAGTTTGGATATATTATTGGAATGTGATGCCACTAAATCTGAGTATCTTTTTCTGATTGAGTCATATTCATCCTTGATGGCTTCATATTTGCGCATTGTTGTCATGTAGAGCTGGTTGATAGCCTCTCCTGACCCCTCTTGTGTGATTGCCTCCTGTATGGAAATATCAAATCACAACATACAAAGGTTAATTTCACAAAGTCCAAAGTAAAGTTAGTACAGATATGAATGATAAAAGAATAAACATAAAAACTAGCTATAGCATGTATGTGTTATTGAGGCCGATATGTACTATATATTCAATCTTATAATCAAGTCATTAAAAATTCCTTGAAAACCACAGAATTTCAATATAGTAATAATATATTGATTTAGTGACATCTACCATCACATTACATTAGCAGTTTTGCAATAATTACGGAGTCTAACCAGTTTTAAGACAACAAAATAAATTTTGGGGTTAATATTATGCTGTGTTTTAAGTGGCAATAACTGTTACCAGTGTCTAATACCTAAACAATCTCTCAATAAATAGTAAAGGAATTTGTCATCATCTCCAACACATTGATGAAAGATTAACTAACTACTTATGTAAAAAATAATTTGTCAAAATGCAAATAATGAAGCTAAGTAACACCATAGAAAGGAGACAAGATTGAAACAGTTTGGTATTTTGAAGCAGAAGTGAAAGAAGCTCAGAGATATTCAGAGCAAAAAACTTGATTTGATTTCAGTGTTTAATTGCATTCCAGGAATAGAAAATGAAGTTTGGGGAATGATTTGCATTCTGAAAACATGTATTGCTGATTACAGTTCAAATGTGAGATTTTAGTCAACTACAACGTGAAATAAATAATTAATAATCATACTATACTATACACACACCTAGGCACTCATGCTAGTGGGAATACCAGTTTTACAAAGGTCATTGCTAAACTTTCTCTCCTATTGTCTCTCATAAGTTTTGAAATGGTATGAAACTAATCCAAAGTTCATGTCCAGCATCACTTCTTTGGGCTCATTATGATAATTACATTGTTAAAACTAATCATAATTTCTGAACATGAATCGAAAAATATTGCACATCAAGCAGAATGAAACCACAGTACACTCAGATAAAAATAGAATTTGTTGCTCAAATGCACTTGCTGAATATGAATCTGAGAGAATCATGAAATATATCAATATATGAAAAAAGCACACACACACATACATACATACATACATACACACACACACACACACACACACACACACACACTTACACCTCGCTCAAAGTGGAGAGCTTTCCCTAATAATCATGCAGTTACCGTCCTCCTTAAACACAAGGACGGGGTGTGTGGTGTGTGAAAGGCGACAGCCTTACCTATACGTCAAACAATAATGAGATCTAAGCCGAGAGAGTAATAGCTGGTATCGTGAGTGTAGGACTGAGTTGAATTACACACACTCATCTGTTCCCCCCAACAGCAGGTGTAAAGCTTAAAGTCCTCATTTGTTGGTTTAAAAAGCCATCCCTCAGCCACTCTCAGCCCAAGCAGGCATGCTATCCCTACTAAACCTGTTGTTTCCCCCTAACCCTTGCTTACTCTCCATTGGTACTATGTAGTAAAACTAGTGGCTGGTTCTAGCAGGTCCTAACTAACTATTAACCACAGTATTAGTGTCAAAGGTACTTTTTTTAGTTATTGGTCTTCATCAAGCATAACAAAATGAATATATTAGGTATCTTTGTTTCAGTAATGACAACACCACTATTGACAAATTAATGTTTTCATAAGGAAGATAAGTATTGTGGGAAAAACATTACGATAATGTTGGTAATAAAGGTAAAGTGCTGTGTATAGGTGTGGAAGTTCATCTCCCGTCACATTGGCCTTTGAGCCTGTGGTGGAAATTAATCCGTTACCTCGGGGACACAGAGCCACTGTGACATCCCAGTTTCCACAGTTTATCTTCCCTAATTTACCTAGGTACCCATTTTATCTACCAATCCGTTTTCATAGATGAACAGCTGGGTGAACTGTGCCAACTATCCTCGTCTGGGATTGAACTCGGGCCAGCGGATTGGTAGTTAGATGTGCTAATGCTAGATAATAATTCTAAAGTGTGTGTGAAATCTAAAGGCATCAGTTGGTGAGAGTGTGGGGAGAAGAAATTAAAGTGGTGTTGTTGAGGGTAAGTGGTGAGACAAGCAGAGTGGCAGTTGTTAGGGAGTAAGTCACTCTTTCTCCCTCACCTTAAACAACTCAGCACTAATATTGCTGAAAGTTAAAACTACATATGGTGATGAAGATGCCTGTGTGTGTGTGTGTGTGTGTGTGTGTGTGTGTGTGTGTGTGTGTGTGTGTGTGTGTGTGTGTGTGTGTGTGTGTAAAGGAATACATGTGAAATAGGTGTTGATGGAAGAGGAGAGCTTGACAAGGTAGAAGAAAATGCCTGGATAGGGAGAAGTGGAAGCTCTTCTAATGTGACGATAGATAAATAGATAACAATGGATTCTTATAAATTGTTCTATCTATAATTTCTTCTGCATTGATTTGAATTCGTGTATTTTATATTTTTTCTCCGATGTCACCCAGCATATTTGGGAATTTGTTGTAAAATACACATACACATACACACATACACACACACACACACACACACACACAGGAGTCTGAGATGGTGTGAGTCATGTCAGGACTGAGGTTAAGTGTAACACCATCCAATACCAACACCTAGGTGAGTAGTGTGCAAGCGAGCAAGTCTAGATAAGGTGCCATCTATAGAACAGGTCATGCACAGTACTGATAAAGAGGAATAGCCCTTCTAAATGACTTATGCAACTCTGTGCTAGGAATATCATAGTGCTCGTCTGCTACCATGCTTGTAATGCAAACATCATTATCTTTCAACTAGTAAGAAATTTACACTCAAGAGTTCTTTAGGACATACAATATCTAAATTGGGAGTGTTTTCTATTCATCTATAATTAAACACACAATACCAAAGAAATGTAACTTGAGGGAGAAGCATACATTTAGATCATGTATGTATATTTTACACGTACACAGAGCTAAGTTGACCCTTCAACAGTAACACAACTTACTATCACCGTCTCCTAAGTGAGGCACCAAAGAAAAACAACTCTATTACAAGTAAATCAATAAGATATATACTTGCACGATGCCCCAGATAAATTAAGAGTCATTTATTCACTTGTTAAAAGGCAAATGTTACCTGCAGTCACACCTGTTGTATACAAGCAATGAACACGATTAGCCTCAACTAAGTTTCCAAAGGAGGAACAGAAAGCAAAATGAGATGGAAGCACAGAGCAAACAAGGTAGATTTATGGGCTGTATTATGGCAGAACAAGAAGCTTTCAAAAAATTTTTTTAAATCAAGAGATAGGTCTGTATCAAGGATTTTAGTAACTAACCAGCTGATGGTAATAATAATTTTAGGCAGAACAAGACGCTTTCAACAAATGCAAGGAAAAATGGGTAGTTAGGTTTGTATGGAGCGAGTATTTCAGTAATCAGCTTCATGATAGTGAATATAATGCAAACAATACTCTAACTCTAATTCTAAACACAGCTAAAATACTGCATTCCAGATGATATTCCATAATTCAATATGTAAAGTAGTAGTATACATTGTGTAATTAAATTCCTGTACCAGATCACAATATGACTAACTGCTTCAATGATAAACTTTGAACAAGTTAAGCATTTCTTAAACTCATGAGTAGCGACTTTCCCCTCCAAGGTGATAGCATTACTAGCAGTGTGTATAAATGACTCTGTGATGAGTAACGTGAGAAGCATCCACTAGTGACTACCATATTCTAGCTACCACCAACTCATGTTGGTTACACCTGTTTGTCTCCTCTCACCCTTGCACTGATAGCCTCACTTTAGGCACGTGATTGCTAACACAGGCACATAATTAATCCATTACTTAAATCATTCTAATGAACATAGCTTCTAGATGCACACATTTTGGGGGTCTATTCCCTATACAAAATGAACTACTACTG